>KI915051.1:1016286-1114297 GCA_000473445.2 Anopheles farauti | reverse complement strand
CTTTATCTTTGCTGAACATTGTTTTTAGCAATATCTTCAACTTTTCGTTTTATTCACAAAAAAAGGGTGGTCGTATAGTTGTGTTACGCACTGTACAGAAAAAGAATACGTTTTTTACTTGTTTTATTATTCACTCGACAAAAAAAAGTGCATCATAGCAACAGTAGCAGTGATGTACACGTGTCAACTATCTGGTTGATCAGGAGCATGGAATGTGAACGGTTTCACAAATTTTGTGCCACTAGTATGTGGGTTGTTTTAAAAATTCTATGTTTTTTAGTTTCACTTGATTCAACGTTGTGTGTGTGTGTGTGTTGTGAAAAAAACGTAGTAACATCGCACGCAGAGGAAAGTCACAAAGTAAACAGGCTGTAGCGAAACGTAAACCGGCGAGAACATGTGTATCTGTTATTTATCTTTTCGCTGTCCATACAATATTAGAAGCTTTTTTTTAGACAAGCCAAACGACAGCAATGGTGGCTCGAATGCGACCGTGTCGATTTCAAGCTGTGAAAAAGTCAGCGTTAATATTGACTTTAAGCAAAACTTCATTCCAAATACACGTGGGACGCTTTGAGCTAGTGAAGCATAGTAACGCTTCTGTGAGTGCAGCTACTTTTATGCGCAATGTTTTAGTTTACTCTTAGAGTTGCAGTTGGGGTTAGTACAGCTAAATGAAAGCTTGAAGAAATGTGCAATTACTTTATTTGAAAAAAAAAAGAAGCACATAAATCGAGTTTTGGGTGTGGGTGTTTTGTTGGAAAGTTAAGGAAAAATGCATTTCCCCTCAGTAGCAGGGAATAATATTTGGCGAGTATGTAGGTGCATACGAAAAGTGGAGAAAATGTCACAATTTCAAGGCACGTGCAATCACGTAACAAGTCTTTGGCATGCTCGTTAGCGTTACCCACTAAAGGTCAGTTATTTTTTTATGCAATCAGCCATCGCTTTGTACGATTGATGCTACAAACTTCTTCTAGTTGCATTCAGTTGAAGTACTTTTCGTTAACGATGTGAATCTCAAGTGGTTTGTTCGTTTGTGCGGAGCGTCGTTTTAGGAGAAAATTGGGCATTCGGAGTAGGGTTGTGAAGGAATGGAAGTTTCTTAGGTAAATTTTCGTTTTCTACTAGTACGCGATCGAGCATCGTTGAAAATGTTTTGTAAGAATTACAGCAAAATTAGTTTGGATTATTGTTTACGCAGCAATCGTCACGCTAGTGGATGAAAATATTAACATAAATATTTAAAAAAAA
The DNA here is from genome assembly GCA_000473445.2 of Anopheles farauti. Classification (NCBI taxonomy): domain Eukaryota; kingdom Metazoa; phylum Arthropoda; class Insecta; order Diptera; family Culicidae; genus Anopheles; species Anopheles farauti. The sequence goes on along the minus strand of KI915051.1, from coordinate 1,113,043 downwards.
TTACAGTGCTTTCTTATTAAACATAGACTTTTCAAGCACAAATGTATAATAAATATAATAAATTTCGTGACACTTCTTTGAAAAAATATATCAATTTTTGATATTATACTTCAGCCGTTTTACAAAAACCACTTCTATTTTTAATAGCTGCACCTTTTCATGTATTTTATATGTTACCGGCTTTTAGAGAAATATCATCTTAAATTTGCTAAAATCAACAATCGGCAACAAAAATCATGTTAATCTTTCCAAATCACGCAAATGTTAAATTTATCCTACATTGCTTTGCGACAGGAATGCAAAACAAACCGCGCTCTTCATTTCTGAAAATGAACGGTTAAAATCAATATTGAGCACTCCTTCGCCAATTTTAGCAATTTAATCATCCAAGCAATCAAAACTGCTCGACGGTCTGGAACATCCATTTTCGAAATAATTTCTCCGATTGAAATTGAAATTCATCGCTTCATTAGTTTGTATCGTACATACAAATCAATTACAAATCTTTTGGTGGCAGTGAAAAAATCATTTAAAACCCTCCTAAACTCACCACCGGCGGTAAGGCTCGCAGCCACCAAATGGGATTGTTAAAAGTTTAAAATTAAATTGCGGAAAACGAGAATCCGAAAAAGGGCTCGTTTGCGATGCGAGTGTTTAATAACGTTATTTATTTTGCTTCTTAGGGTTTGGATATTCTCAGATTGATACATCTGACGATGGAGGAAAAATTAAGAAAAGTTCAAAGGCTAGGCAATAGATAATTAATCTTAGATCGCAAATAATGAAGCGAGAATGGTAGGGCTGACATTACAAAAAAGTGGAGTTTGTTGTTGACTTTAATCGAATGTTAACAGTATATTTCCAAAAGGAAGTTATTAACGTAAAATTATACATTCAAGTCGTTCAACATAACAGATTTAATCTTTAGCGAGATTTTCTAAACTAGGCCCTACGCTCATACGAAATTTTGGATTCATTCAAATAAAATAAAGGGTAATGTATTTGAAGCATTGTTTCACATAGTTTACTTTCTAAACTGCCTAGTAATGCGTTCATAACAAATATCCTCAAAATCAGCCAAATATCGTCGGTCAATGTTCATCAGAGTGTTAAAAGTAAATATTTTCGAACTTAAAATAACTTATATTCTGTTCGATTCTATAAGTTTTATTTCAATTGTTTAGAACGTTTCCGAAATTCGATATGTTTCACAGTAGTAGGAAAATTTTGTGCTTCTTAAATCTCCTTTTTCAATCTAATTTCATCCATCTTATACTGTTGCTACCTACTTAGTACATACTGGTAGATTATTTTTGATCAATGCGAATGTATCATTAGATTAAAAATACGTTAATGTTTCTCTCTCAGTATATGAAAATTCATCGGTAAAACCATTCGAGAGTGATCGAGGATCTGAATTCAGTAAGAGAACATATTACTTTTTCAACAGTTCGTTTCATTTTCCGCAATAAACGAGCTATTTCCTGCACGAATGAAGAGATTATTATTATTACTTTCAGAACATTACCGATAATTAAAGCTTTTAGTTTGAACGCTTTAAAAACCATGTAGTTCAATGAACCAATGGTTCACACCACTTAACGTTCTAACGGCACTTACTGATGTTGAATTAATAAACAGATTTCCGCAGTAGGTATAGGTGAAGTTAAGATGTATAAAGAAAAACGGGTACAGTTAAGTTGTTTAATATTATTTCGGTACATTATTTGGCAGCACCACGTCATGCTCTCGATCTGAACGTGTCGGTTTAGCTGAACCGGAAAGGTTTTCTATTGCCTTTCAAAATCCAAACACAATTTGTACTTAATCATTGATAGTAAACAATCGAATTACTTTCACTTCTACAAGCGGCGTTCCACGCCAATGCCATTCAATATGCTACGCACAACGGATTGGTTTAATTTGCTACATTTTCCCAAGACGACAACCCGTACGAAGATGACGGACGAAATTTCCCACTTTTTTTTTTTGCTCGAGACGCCCGGGCGGTTCTTATGAAAATATAAAATGAGCTTTTCTGCACAACGGGCAAGGTCAACATTGGTCTCAATTTCCACGCGTTTCGGTTCGTTTCGCAACACCGCAAATTGAATTTCTATTGTCTGCTCAATTGATTACTGTATTGATATTTTGTACGAACGCAATCGTTACTATACATTAATTATGTAACAAGGTTTTTGTTTATTTTGTGGATACTTAATTTGTTAATTTCTCGCTCGAACAACAGGTTGCCTTCATACTGTTATGTTTATTAATTAAAATTGTGCTTTTTGTTTGTGTTTGATTCCCCACAGTCGAATCGTTCCACACAGACATTTTTACATGTTGCCATGGTAAACGACTATCTTGATTGAGGTATGACGGGGCTAGATCCAAAAGTAATTATAATGGTAAAATCGAAGAGTAAAGGTAGCAACAACAACAAACTGTGTTTCAGGCGGCAAGTGAAAAGCTAGGTGCTTTGCAATCGAGAGTGGTGTTATTATGTTATTATCCTTAACTGCCAGCTCCACAAAGGATACGCCTTGCTTATTAAATACTCAACAAGTACGCGCGCTAGCGTTAGGAGCCCATTGTTTGATGAACCTATTCGTTAATGGTCATTGAAGGACACAATTGAATTGACACACCTATTATTCATTTGTATACGACAGCTACACTACGATCAATTTGTGTAATATTCGACAAAAACGAAGTTTTCTTTTTTCTTTCCCGAATGTTTAACTAACAGTGGTGGTTAATAAGCTGTGGAACATGTGATGTGTGAAATGGTGTTTTTTATTGCGAAAAAGGCCGATATTTTGAGCCCCACAGTTAAACGAACTATTGCCCGAATCGCTATTCTCGTTTGGTTTATGTTTTGCGTTTTACAAAAAAAATATTTTTCATTATTAACTTATTCATTCAGTGGGTTGTAAAAATAAATGCTTTTTGAACTGCATGAAACATATTTATGTTTAATTATTCGGAACACTGATCGATGATTGATCAGTACAAAGTATCGATGGTGGAATTCTTGGAATTATTTTCAATGTATATTATTCAATTTCAATTTTATGAATTATTATTCATATGAATTCATATTATTATATGAATTATTATTCATATCAAAGGAAAATGAAGCATATTTCACAATTTTTAAAAGTATCTGTGCTATTCCAACACAATGTTACTTATGTAGGAATAATGTGGGTTAATGCAGGAACTTTATTCGTGTTTTCTCTTCTACGATTGGGTATAGACTTATTCATATTGCGCTTTCGCTCTACTTTTCTCCAGCGCGTCATTCTCCTTCTCTCTTACGCTACCGCTCTCTTACTTACACCAAATGCTACACTTAGGGTAGTGTTTCTTTAAATTTTCTCATATTTTTTTCTGAAAATATTTCCTACTAACAAAACATAAAGTAAAATATAAAATATTTTTAACATTCTACACCGCTAAAGTATACTGTAACTATAAAAATGGATAAAAAAAACCGCATTGTTAGCACTTTCCATCTTTTATTATTGAATAATGACATCAATCAATTGGCGGTTTCGATTCCACCTATCGTCAGCATTGGCAACTACCACCGTACAAATGGAATATATTGTTTGGAAATATTTAACTACCCTAATTGTTTTATGCTTCCATTTTACAGACTTCTAGAAAACCACAAACAGCTAACAAATGTGACAACAAGGGTTTGACGATCACTCAATCGGGAGTATTACATGTACTAAACGTTTACTGGTAAAAAAATATGGAAATATGTATTGTTGCTGCTTTAAATCTTATTTATCAAGAGAAATGTATCATTACTGCTTGGAAATTTACTAAAAAAATACTATTCATGTGATATAATTATTTATATTTTTCATTTTTCATATCTATTCCTTCTGAATTCTTCACATTCCGTTTTTCGTTCCAAGCGATTTGCTCCAGTAGAAATACACCGACTGCTGGACGCAGAAAATGTAGAGACCATGGTTTGCATCTAGTTTTAAACTGCGTTATTCAAAAGGCATGCCGACTTGCTTTCCGTTTCATGAGCGGAATTTTTGGCTTAAGCACGATACCCTTTTCTTTGCCGGTGTAGAAAACACCCGGCTGGAAGGGTTTTTACCAACACCCTCACGTATGTTTGTCGCACCCGCAGGGTCTAAATGGTTTTCCTATGCTAATTTGGAGTGATGCAGTGCACGCGTTAAGTACATTTAATTAAAACCACGTTACACGCATTTAAAGGGGCTGAAAAGCAATTAACACAATCCCGACGTGAGATATCCTTCCGTGACGGGATTGGTCAGTACAGTTGTGTGCACTGAAGAAACAGATATGCTGACAATTTCGAACTAAAGTGTGTATACAAATATAGTGAACGAAATAAAGAACGAAAATTCGTAGATTGTAATAAGCAAAAGCTGGAATTGGAATTGAAATGAACTGAGTGTGAATCGGTACTTGCAATGCTAAACCATTAGTTTCTCTAATTTCTTTTTACATTAGCTATTAAGTTTGAAAGTTTAAAAGAAAATAAAAAACAAATGCATCCAAGTAAAAGATTCTTGTATGGATGCTCACAGCGTTGTGTAAAACACGAACACAGACAAACACTGTCTAATCTTGTTGCAAATCTTTCAGTAAATAATACGTCCGATGATGTTCATCCCTCAAGAGCGGATTATGCTCTAATCAACCATAATCCACCTATTGTTGCGAACTGGTGAGCTGAAACCGTCCGGGGTTACAGCTGGTGTGCTGTAAGTGTGGATAGGTCAATACCGGAATGGTGTCGGAAAGAAAATGAACTAAAAATTATACTTTCACCCCTTGTGTGTAGTCCCTTTGTTACGCTTGGTTTATCATCCTATAATGGGCATGCGTATCAAAACGTTGCTCCCTTCGTGAGGTTTTTTGTGTGTGTGTCTGTGCATGTCCCGAGAAAGGAAGCCGATGTTATGCCAGCTGTGAGGGAAAAAAATGAAACTTTCAAAGAAACTTACGACAACAGTGAGAAAAAAGGAGGGAGAACCAGTAAATGATGGACTCATGAAGGATTTTTTTTGCGGTATCATGTTCTCAACATTCGATAAAAGCGTAACGACAAAATAAGGTTTTCTCACGATTTGTTCTTGTCTGAGTAGAATTCCGTTCCGTTTGCTCCGATGGTGATGTGTCTTTATACAAATATCTGTGCCACTAATCTTTACTGAGCTCATAACGACTAGATCGAACCTAATATAACAAACCACACGCATATATATTCTCCTCATTTAAATGCTTCTGTAGCAGATTGGCAATCCGTTTAGTGGTACTGAAAGAAAATATAATGTTATCAGCATATGCGAATCGAACACGTGTTCGGGTTGGAGCAGCATTGTAAGAAAAAAAAAAATATACCACACGCACACGATAATTCACAAAGCCAATAGAATGTCATTACTATACGCGAATGACACATCACGAACGCATATTTTCTCCAGCCCAAACGAACGTATTGCCGTCGCGCTGCTATTAGGAAAAGTTTCCCCCGAGAGCGGAATAGTTTTCTATGCAAATAATCATTTCGTGTCTGCGACATGTTACCCATGGCAATCAACATAGTTTGTGTTTTGTTTGAATGTTGCTAAGTTCCGTACAGCGTTTGGCTGCTTGCCACACGGGTAAAGTAGGCGCATAAAAAAAATAAACTAAATCGTTGATGTTGACCTGAATTTTGCGGTGTGTTGGTCAAAAAACCGTATGATGAATGCATTTTTTTCGAAGAATTTGATCTTTTAATACGAAATTAACTTTGTACAGAATTTTCACATCAATTATAGTTGTCAATAGTGTTATTATTGCTCCATAACATTGTGAATTAAAGTTAAACATGCTATAAAACGTATGGTATTTGGTAAACAAAGCTTTTTTACACTACGACCACTGACCACTGGGATTGGTTATTGATGTCTATGATAGCACCGTTATGTATGTTACACTAACGGACAAATTATGTCGGAATTTGATAGGTTTATATCAAATTTGAACTTTGATTTATGAAAAATGGTTTAAAATTTTGTGTAAAGGATTCGATTTTTTATGTACATGCAAACTGTTATGTTGAAAAAATCGGAAACAGAAAGATTACTCCATACCTCAAACAAAAAATAAACAATTATAAGTCTGAAATTTCAATCAATTTTGGTGAATAATTGATATTGACCTGATCTCATAAATGGATGCGTTAGATGCAATGGAAGTTGGAGATTGAATTGAAAGAGAATTATACAACATTTCAAGGATGCATAATTTGAACAAAGAGATTTTAATACAAAAGAAATGATAATGCCGTTTGTCATATATTATGTAAATCAACCGCATTGAATAAACTACATTGACGATTTAATGTGGTTTATATAGTTTCGTTTATCTAAATAAAATTTTGTGTGAATTAAAACCAAATATCTATTCTTATTTTCAACATGCAACCGTGCACATTTTTATCTACTTTCGACGATAACATAGATTGCAATAGAGAGCAAATGCATGGGGCAGTGCGTAACTTGGCAAAGTTTGTTCCACCGCTGCAACCAATCATAAAAACCGCCACTTAAAATGTCCTTTGTTCCGCCGTTTTCAACAAAACCATCGAATAAACTATTGCGCTAGGCATATTTTATATAAAATGACATTTTATGCTGTTGTGACGGGCGGGAGCATTTGCATAGGGACCCATTATGGGTCAACAAAAAATATATATGAGTAATGTTTTATACCCGCAAAACATAAATATTAAATATCAAGTAGACTTTTCCACCTGAGAAGCTAAGAAGGTGTGCAGCGTTGCCGCATACAACCCAAACCTGGCTGTGTTCCTTGCTGTTGTTTCCTCCTTGCGTGCTCCCATTTAATAAAGAACCTTGCTACCCTTTTCGTAAGTATTAAAAAGGACTCGTCACGTCATTTCCCCCTCGCGTCCGCCCATCCCCCATACACCGGCCGGGAGGTTTTCGGCCTTTGAGTGCGCTAGTAATTAAGCATTTATTATCCTTCCGGAAACTGTGTGTATATCTACCGGCTGCCTGCGCGGTTGTTGTTGATGTTTGCCAGGCCCACCACAAACGAGCGGGAAGGAGTCTCCGCACGTTCGCGACTTTCCTTCAAAAGCGCATTAATAATCACCTTCTTAAAAGAAATCGAATTACCAGGAAAAAGGAAATATCTCGATTCGTTTAATGTTTCCTCATTATTCACCAGCCAGCGAGTGTGTGGGGCGCTTATCAACCGAGTATTTATATGTCTTTAAATGTAACCACGTCCTCTGTATGGTCGCATGATTCGCGGTTATGCCGCAGGCCTACTACGAGCGTACGGTACCCTTAGCAACCCACCAAAGCGTTGGTATCGTTCGCCTAGACGAGACCGTCAACCATACGCTAGCCATATGCTAATCAATGCTTGGGCAAAACGTGCCGGGGTACTATTTGTTTGTCCCTTTGGCGTAACGTCACGTGTCGGCGTTCATTGAAGGTCGTTGTTGTGAGTTGCAACTATAGCCCGCGGTAAGGATAGCACCTAGTTGGATTTCGGTTGGAGGGTTATCCGAAGAAGCGGGCGCTGCTCGGCCCAGCACGGGCCGAAGGGATGTGGGAAAAAAAGCGAAAACAAAACAAACGCCCGTTGGCTGGATTTGTTTATCCTGTTGGCGGTCGCACGTAGATCGGTTGAGCTGATGATTAGATTTTGGTACAACGTCAACGGTCATTGTGCGAAACGTTTCGGAAAATTGCTTCTCTACATGTGCCAGAGATTGAACCGGCAGCATTCCAAGCAGGGGAGGAAAAGTGGAGAACGAGCAGGGTGTTTTGTTATCATGCGAGCGCCGCCGCTATCATCTGCACACGTCGACGCTCGGTATCGAGTGGAACGAGATAACACAATAGTGTGTTACAGATGGTAGATCACCCCTGGAACAGCATGTTTTTCGATTGCTGGTGTGTGGTTTTTTATGGATGTTAGATTTTTGAATTGTAATTTAGTGTTTAAATTGCAAGAACTTTGTACACGCTGCCATGAAGATTTGTTTTTGAAGTGGGTTTTTGCGCATACCATGTATGGATGGATGTTTCAAAAGGAATGTATAAAAAAATTTAAACAATAACAGCCATGTCATCACGTCATGAGCAAACGTGTTCAGAACAGCTCAACTTGCCTGTACTGCATGCTGTAAACGTACTCATTTTGCTTTCATCCGCTGTTAATCTTTTGTATCATTTTTTAAATGTTTGTGCTCGAAACTGATTAAATGTAATACACCGTTCTCTTGCATGATGAATTACAGAAACTCACGCACATTTTTTCTGCACGCATAGCATGCTCACTTATAGGCCGTGTATCATTTCAAATGCCATGCTATGTTTCGCAAATGTTTCAGTACAGTTCGATAACTGGAGAGTAAGTTATGCATACTAGATTTGTGAATGAATAGGAAAAACGCTACTCGGTAAAATCTTGGTCCAACATGTTCTCGGCACGTTTGTACAACAGTTGGACCAATTCGAAAGAGTCACCAGCGTCACCAGCTTTAAGCAAGTTCTTAGTGAGAAAAAAATCAATTTTTGAAAAATGTTTCTTACGGAAGGTGCTATATTTATGTTCGAGCTGTATGTATTGAATATTCACATTGTGAACAACGGAAAACATTATTCAACTAAAGAAAAACTTTGATATTTTTAGTATGACTGGTATAGATGATCCCCAAGGATAGGATTGCTACATAGATATAAGTAAAAACGAATGGAAAAGTAAATTTCCTAAAACTCCACAGCTGTTACAATGTTGATGCATGAATGAACTGCAAATTGGGATAAAAATGTTATCTTGCATACACTTTCCATTCTAGATGTTCAGTGCTATTCGACAGTAGTCTAGAGGCACTGCGTCCAACACGTCTATCAGGGAGTGCGTTCGAGAATGTGTCGAATGATAAAATTTGCAGTTTCAAATCGAAATACGTACCAATTTTTAAATTTTATAGTACACAATCTTTCACGTGTACGTTGTATTTTGTGCGTTAAACAAATCATATATTAACCATTTCCAAACCCAATTTAATACTCCATTTGTTGCTTAGAACTGTTCACCGTTACCATGGTAGTCGATCGGCCCGGTTTCCGTTCGTGCAGCCGAATGTTACCGCCCGCTTCGGGCAGCTTCGGCTGCGTTCGTCTGTGTTGATTTTCACAGGACCATCTTCCCCACAGATGCACACAACTTTTCCAGTTTTACGAGAACTTTGCCGGCTGCCGGTTGGTGTTGTTCGGTCGAATTGCATTCGCGAGGAAATTTTGTGAAACGGATAATAACGAAACAGTGGAGATGAAAGTGCAAGCTTTTGCGAGTTACCATCGAATGAATCTTGTGTAGTTCGAAGGTGATTTTGATTAAAGTTTTGGCTGAAATTTTATTCCTATGCGTGTGTTTTTTTTAGTAATTTTGGTTTAATTTCGTTGAAGTCTAATGAAAGTTACTGTGAACATATGTGTGATAAAGCCTTTTGAATTAAGCAGTGATAATTTTAAGTTTTTTAACTACACATATAAATGGTCGACAAGTGTTATGAAGTATTAAGTGTGCATGAATAACAGTGAATTATTCAAATTCAATTCAAATTGTTTGATGAATTTTGGTAATCTCTTCTGGATTTAACAGATTTTAGACTGGGTCTTAACATGTGCACATCGAAGCCACGAAGGATTAACTGTGGATTTTAGTGAATGTCAACCTCATTACGAGTTTAACGGCAGTAAAATCATAATTATATGTCAGTTCCATTGTAATGAGCAATATAGTTTTTTTTTTATAAATTAAAAAAAAACATAGAAACGGATTTGTTAGTGAAGAATTGCATAAAGTGAATTCAATACACATATGTTTTTTTTTAACTTGTAATGGTGACGAAATAACGTGAACAGTGAACATTTAGGAAATTGTTTACCAGAAAAATTTAGTTCATAAAATTATGTAGGTGGAAGATATGTAGAATATAATTAAAATAAAGTGAATAAAAATTTACCAATGTGGTAGAAGTTTTGTAAAATATTGTGCCGTTTGTAGGATTGTGATACGAAAATATAAATTGTGCAAAAGAAATCGTGAAAAAAGTGAAAAAAGATTACACTTTATTCAAACGCTCATTTGCTGACGATTGTCGCGTAACCGTGACGCGTTAGTAATTGGAAAGCTGTTTTAAAACAAGCGTTGTTAAAAAAAAATACACACACACACATCTCATACCAGTCCCGGACGTTGCCGGTCCGGACAGAAACACGACATTTGGATATTTATGGATACCGCGAAACGAACTCCACGTCAACAAAGCGCAATGGCCGTGGTACTGGTCCTCGTAGCAGCATTAATGACGCTGGTTCAAGGTAAGAATTGTTCGTCGAGCTTAGCTTTTTAGATAAACAAAAGGCCTTATTAATAGGTATACTGCATTTCACCATTCAATTGATGGTATATTCTTTTGATGGAATCAATAAAATAATCATAAAACAAACAGGCATTATTAGACCACAACATGGTGTAGATAATTTAATGGATACTAAAGAATACAACAAGCGAGCAGGTTGTTGTTACATTTATCCATAAACTAATTGTGTTTCAAATTATTTCGCTTAAGAGTAAAATTTAAACAATATATAGCTTTTGTAACCCTAAAATTCATCAGGTGTCACTACAGAATATATATTGCTACAGAACATAACGTTAAGAATAGAACACAGTAGACTTCAACTTACACGTGATGTACAACTAAAATTATCGCGAAAATAAGATAATATTTTACAAAAACAAATTTGATCATTTCCGGATATTTGATCATTTCCGGATATTTGATCATTTCCGTTGAAGCTTTAGTTAGTGGCCACATTTAGTAGAGTAAATGTGAATAATAAGGAGTAGAATAACTAAAGAATGATTGAAACTTCTAGTACACGTATTGCAAATGTGCACTGAAAAGGAGTTTGTGTAAAGCCATAAACCATATACCGGAAACAATATGAATCCCACAGCTTGTATAGTATAAGATCGCGTAAATATATTCTCTTTCTTCGTAGCATCCGTGATTGCTTGATGCCGATTGCTTTAATCGGAGCAATTACAGAAGCTTACTTTCTGGAAAAGAGCACCATTTGTCGTTAGATCAAAAGCACTTGAGCGGTAATCGGTTTCCGAAGCCCATTAATCATAATTTTATCCCTCGGATTGGGATGTTGTCCTTCACGTCGCAACCATTCACGGAACGTATGGTTCCCCCGCAAGGGGCGGCAGGAAATCGCAACCTTTCTCTCAACTGATTTGCCACGCTATCAATTTTGTCGCTTTGCCATTTTATAACTTACTGCGCCTTCGGTCGACGGCAAACCGTCGCAAGCAGCCGAAAACCGTACGTGCCCTTCCGACCTTCAGTGTCGGAACTTTCTCATGCTCGCTGGCCGCATAGAGAAGGGCGCCGGGGCACCAGATTGAATTCAATAAGCTCTCTAAAGAACTTTAAAGAGAACAACATGCTGTTTTTCGTTGTCGCCTTTGAATGACATCCTGGCCGGCAAAAAGGTGAAAAGGTATGAAAGGTACGGCAGAAGAAAGGATACAGCTTGGCATCGTGCCGAAGAAGCATGCAATTCCGTCGTGTTCCGGTGTTTCGTGTTGCTTGTTTTTAGCAACGCCGTTTCGGCAACGATTCGAGTTGCGCTTCTTATAACGAAACTTATTGATGTTAGCTCATCGGAAGCGGCATTCTCTAGGGAACCGAAGGGAAAGGTTGTCCCTGTTGTATCGCAATCAGCGGAAAAGGTGTAACCGATACCGAATTCTTTGGCATTTCTCTACAGCTCGACAACATGAGATCTTTTTGACCGTGTCCGTAAAGGTTGGCCGATGGATAGATAAAGACATGCGACCGATTTGCTGATCTTTCAGATTTGACACGCTACGTTTCTAGAATTTCACCACCGCTAGCTCGAGCCGGTTCCCCCGAAGCCATATGGTTACACGGTTTCTTTGTAACCGTCCGTTCGACGAATGGCAAAGAAAGGAACTTAAAAATCTCGCCACTGTCTGCGTTTGACATGACAACAGAAGCAGCACATTTCAGATCGAATTCACTTGAGTAGCTTTCTCAGCAATCGGCACACGGGGCTGCTCAATCTGAAAGCACGATCCGTCCACATATCCGTCCAATGTGGCAACCCTTATGAAGAGTGTGGTAAATGGATCTACTGTCAGCTGGGAAAGCTACGGAATGGAATGGAATGTTCTGCAATCATGAAAAGCAGACAAAACAAAGTTTTGTTGAAACGGGTTGAGAAGCTGAAATGTTACATCAATTGTTTGATTAAAACATCATGAGTATTCTGATGTTAAATTTCTTAGACGTAGATTTTTTTCTATAATATTTTTTTATTTTTTTTGCACATAAATGAACAAATTATGTACATAAATAATTTCGATTGCTTTTCCAAAGTGCCCAGAACATTCAACTGAATCGAGTCTTGTCTTGAAAGAAGCACGAAGGTTCAAAACTGTTTAAAAACTATATAAACAGCTAAAACGGTAATCTGATCTACGCTTTAATTCTGCTAGCTGATAAAAATGGTTGTTCCGTCGTGTGATGGCTAGGCATGATCCAAAACGTCTGACGCAAGCTTTATTTGTTACGATCATCTGCAGTATAAACAATAGCATTTGAGACTTGCCAATATATAGCGTGCGCGACAAACCTTGAGCATGTTGCATGGTGGAGGAGGCCACCACAGGACGAAAAAACAAAAGTAAAGCGGGAAAGTGCGCCTTGCCCCAGCTGTGATTTCGATGCGATGAGTAACGATCCACAACAAACGACAGCTTTAGAAGTAGGAAATTCGAATACACTTTGCGAAAACAACTGTTGGCAACGTAAGTGTTGAAACAAAGCTGCTAGCGATGGAAATCCGCGGCTTTTGCCTCACATTATTCGAAAGCCTTTGTTGGGATTTATTTCGTGTTAGGATTTCAAGTTCATCACGCGTTGCTCAACTGTCGGTATTGATTGAGTGATTGGGGAATTTTGCACCGTCATGCTATTCAGGCTTTCGACTTTCAACCTTTAGCACTCCAATCGAGTCTACTGTAACTTCGAGGCATGAGTCAAATAACCAACGCACACAAGCAAGTTAATTTCATAATATTAGTATAATATTATTCTATAGCACTAAAAAATGCAGCACATTTTGAGGTCAATATAGTTCTACGGCTGGTACAGTTGACAAGAAGACAGAGAAAAGTTTCAGCTGCATCTCTATGCGTTTCATCTGAGATCAACTCAGTCAAAAGAAGTAGAAGAAGTATATAAGCTGAAGATTCTTTGATAAGTCGTATGGTCAGAAGCATTCGTATCTTTTTTGCACTTTTGTTGTTTTGCCGCTAGAGCGCAAGGGCAATTGAATCAATTTATATCAATTAACAGTACAGTTAAGAGAGGTTCGGGTGAATCATTCCTTCCTTGCGAATCAACGATCATCGTTATCGTTCGTTGACTTTATGTAAAACCTAACGTTTTTATCCACAAACCACAAACTGTGTTAAGACTGATATAAACACATGCGTTGAAACTTACGAAGAAGATACATTCTTCTGTCTCGTAAGCAATATCATCATATTTCACCATTACTCAAACGAAATGGCAATCGTTATTTGATTCCGGTATAGAGCCTTTTCCACACTGTTGTTCCCTCTTTACCTTGATCGATACAATTTGGAAATAATCATCATTACAACGGCAAGTTGTACGCCATTATGTTCATTTACCACTGAGCTGTTTGGTTCCTTTATTAAACAGGACCACAGGGGTGGTTTGTTAGCGAAAAATATCCTATGACGATAGTGAAAGTTGAATGAAGGTCGAGTTCGTTCAGCTATGGGCAGTGGTATATAACCGCACCTCATTCAACACTCTTGTTAGGTGCATCATAACAGGGATATAGAGTTGTTGTTGTTATTGTTGTTTTTTACAACTACGATCCGTTGTATTATATGCTTAGAAAGCATGGTAGAACATCGGTTACAGGCTGTAAAAAATAAATTAAATAAATTTTTCAACATATCTTCTCAAGTTATTACCATCCATAGAACCATCAGAAATCAAGTTTAAAATTCAAATATTTATAGTATAAGCGTGCCTTTTATTGAAATTACGGCCACATATAAAATATAACACGGAACACGAATAAAAGAGAGAGAGAAAAAAAACGAAACAAACATGCACCCACAAACAAGGCCGACGTGGAAATAATCCTATTTATGGGGTTCTTTCGGCCAGCTGTGACCACTACATGTGTTCGATACTACGGTCAACTTTCATGTTGAATAATGGTGCGCAATTGCAACCATATAAACGGCGTGTGCCGCTTCCAGTCTCTAGGGCATACGAAAATATGCGTAGGAGCAGTGGTAGAAACTTTCCCCATAGAAGGGATTGTACATCAACACGCTTTCCTTTATGCGGTGATACGGTTTTTTTATTTTACTTCAAGTATCACACACCGATTTTTCAAGAATTGGATCGGGTTTTTCCCGTTTGGTTTGGGATATTATTAGTCTGCGGTTAGAAATGGAAATTTTGTGAATTTTTTATGTATTTTTTGTTCAGTGTAGCAGAATTAATTTATGCTTTCTTGTGGAGGTTGTAGCGATGCAAGGTAAAAATAATCTAACAATATGGAGATTACATTACATCTATTAAACATTTTAATGGATCACATTTATTTTACACATTGAAGATATTGAACAGATATTTAACACAGTGAAGCTGTTAAAATTCGCTTGTAAAACAGAACAGAAAAGAACGAAAGAAATGTTAAACTTACTAGTTTTGTTGTCGGCACTTTTAACTTGTTCGAAAAGTTGCTTAAAAATGCAAATAGCACCAGCAATGTTCTGCAGCGCAGAAGAAAGTTCACTCGTATCAATTAAAGTGGTGATGCACATCCTACCCATAGTTTATTGCTAAACCAGGCGCAAAAGTGACACACTAATTAAAGCAGCCATCTTCATATCTTGCATGTGGGGCGGTACCATAGGAACGCTGAATGCGGGTGGCGGCAGTGTATCAACTTGTTCGTTCCAGTCCGAGAAGGCTGGAAACGGTTATATTTTCTTCATTTGAAACCGGGACAAAATGTGCCGGTTCGAGTATTTTTGTTTTTGTTTTTGTTTTTTTTTTCAAAGGCAATGACATTCTTATGATGATGGAGTTTCATCTTTGCGTGCCCGAAACTTCGCTTCGGCAGCGAAACAGTGCTGCTTCGCCTTCCCGCCTTCCAGTTGCTTCAAAGATGGCGTGCCGGCTCGTCGTCGTGCCTATTGATGGGACATAAATGATTTACGTAAATAAATTTTAATTAGACACTTTTCGGGTTCCATCGGGAACAAAGATAAATGGTAACGGAAACTTTTCGGCAGGCATTGTTAATTTACGCCCGCATGCGTGTGAGTACTCATTATAATACTTTTTTAATTGACACTTTAACTAGCTATAAAATGTACATTTGTACCGATGTGTGTTAGTTTAGAATGTGTGACATTTTTGAATGTTTGATTTGAACACCTTATAACCAAATATTGTTTCTTGCAGTCATTTCATTACCTTCCTATTATTTTAAAACATCAAACTTGTTTTAATCAGTGGTTACTTGTTAAAATTCGAATCAATGGCAAACCAACACGATAACGAAAGATATAAAAACTGCACACAGTGTGAAACCATATTGTTAACGATAATGTGTACAGATTTCCATCAATGATACTTACTCCGATATGAGATGATTAAAAAAGAAAAAAAAAGTAAAGCTTAGTGCAGCAATGGGTTTGCCATTTTTCACATTAATTATTTTATTACATTCCCAACAAGGCGTAGAAACTCTGCTCTGCTTTTTCCTTGGCAACGACGCAACATTACCGCACAACGATAGCCTATTTCGTCACGGCTCGGTGAAGTACCGCTTGCATTGCCATTAGGATACGAAATGGATACACGTTGTAAATCATTCGCCGGCTGCACGTCCTGCCACTCTTTAATAGCTTCCAGCCGCATTCAAACCGAGCCACGTTTGTCACGTCGGATTGTGTTCAGCGATAGGTTTAAATGGAGAGGTACAAATGAGCACCCTTCGGCACCGCTTGGTTGTTTCAGCCGGCTTTCTTCGTGAGTCGTTGACCTTTTATGTGCGGCAGCCGCAACAATACGACGCCCTTGAAGCGGATGGTAATTAACCGATATAAACCAATATGTTGGCCAATATGCTCGGCAGCTAGACCGCTCTCCCTTGCCCGAGGTGGGGTAGATTTCAGAACAACATGAATTTAGGTGTGTGATGGCTTTTTACGCGCTGCATAATAATTCATGTTAGACACACCTTAGTAATTGTTGAACATTTCATCGATTTGTTTGCATAACTTTTCATTGTATTACAAGTATAACACTGTTTTCAGTTTTGTGCAAAACCCTGATGTTGTGGAAAAGTTTATAATGAACGAACAAAGGTAACGTTACAATGTTAAACCATGTTATAAAATTACCAAAGTGAAAACATTATTTTTTGAACACAGTAACATGATTTTTCTTTTCTTGATATACACACGAAACAATTGAAGGATTTTAGAGCATATTGAAACATATTTGTAAAACATATAAAAGCATCAGAGTGAAGAGGCAAAAATTCGGAAAAAAGGATTCATGAGACAGAAAGCATCCGCAGCTCTTTCAATGTGCTTAATGTAACAATATAGGCACAGTCAGAGCAACGAAAATATTATTTTAAAATCTCTTACTATGTAACAATAGCAGAAAGTGACTCCAATTCATATGTTCGCTGATGAATGGCATTTCTAAAACCGGATTTCGTACTATTTAATCGCATCGCCTGTACCCTACTGAAACCAGTAATATGCCTTTAAAAGCCAGCCGCATTAATACTTCCCCGGGCCAACCGCAATTTACGAAGTCTCTGTTTGCTTACACCATCTTAATTTCCTCCTGTTCGAAATGTCCAATGGAATCGAGGGGGTTGCCGCTTTTGTGCCACCCAGCGGCACCGCTGCGCGTTTCGTATTTCCCTATCTGGTCTGGTTTTATTGAAACCGCTAAGTAAGCATCGTCGTCCTGCCTTCCGATCCGTTGAGCGTTGTACCAACTCATCGCCGACTGCAGTGCTACTGCCTATACCCACTGCACACAGAGCGACTTTGTTCAAACAATCGAGAGCGCTCCCGGATGCGTCGAGAACCCTCGCTTTCAAAAGACCGTTTAATAAGACTTTGGGTGAGCCGGAGGCGATTGCATTTACGCTCGTTCCCTCTCGTTCGGTGGAGAAAATGACTACTTGAAACCCGCCTGTCATCTGTCGCCGCGTTTCGTCAGGGACGGACACCTCTGCCTAACGCCGCCGTCCGTGTGGTTTGAACTTTGTGCATGCTCCCAACGCATGTTAACATTTATTCCTGCCCGGCAAAGCATCCCTACGGCATCCCCGGCAAGCGGGCAGGAATAAATCGCAATTGTTTGCACTAATGATAATAATGAAATTTTCATAATCCTTCAGGACCTTTGCATACAAAATAAAATGTGCAAATTGAATGCTTTAGGTTCGTCGTTTGGCATGTGTTATAACCCTTCGACATATTGATTTATTTTTGCATAAATAATTGTACTTATTACCAAGAATTATTTAAATACATAAATTTTCTAAACGAAAATGGAATATTATTGAATGATTTAATTGATTTTTCTAGTTACTGCAAGCAAGAAATGTTGAATATAAGTGTAGAAAAACATTAAAATTTAGGTGTGGGTACGAAAATATTACATCCTGACACACCACACTTAGTAAATTGAAAATCTACCCCATAGCCTAATTCAATTAAATTATACTTTCTCAGTACATTCATTTCACCGATAACTGTCGAATTTGTTCCGCATTGCCTAATAGATATGTTCCGAAATATATTGGATGGTGTGACTGGATGCATCTTTAAGCGCACATTTAGAATCTTCATCGTCGGTTTGATATCACGTAATTGGAAATTCATTCCCATGAAATTAAATTCTCGAACCGGCCCACGGCCCCTCGAAGTCGCCCCTAACCGGGGGTAGCGTCGTGTTGAGTTCGACCAGGAGGGTGATGACCAAACCGATAAGGGCAGATGGTGAATACACCTTTTCGTTACAATCCGATCAACGCATCGTCCAGGGGAAGCATTCTTGGTGCACAAAAATTTAATCCAACACGCAAGCAATCGTTCGAGGGAAATAATTAAAAACAGTGTTGAAAATCCCATTCTTATCATTTGGGAAGTTGAATGCAATGATGAGTTTGCCTGCCCTTAGAACGGCGGTTTCGTAGAGAAAGGTTTTTATAATTTAAAATAAGCCCATAAAATCAGTTTCGTGCTTCAGTTTGTCCAACCGGATACTTTTATAAACTCATCGCGGTAGGCGCGATAGACAGACAGGAGGCGTATGTCGAAAGGGGAAAGGGCACGTCCACTGGATCTTTCAATTTCAACGATACTATTATGCGCACCGTTCTGTGCGTTGCTCTCAGATAGGCTTTTCGTGGCTTTCAACTAATGACTTCTGGTTAGATGCGTCGTCCCTTACGTTAAACAGAAAAAGGTGAAAACACTTCCCTTCAACGACGCTTCCGCTAAGTACCAATACCATCCGACCGTTAAATCCCTTTTCGCAATAAATCTCCGAGATATTGGTGGGACGGCAGAGCCGTGCGCCCGGCGAACCTTTTCGTCCTGTCAGCAAGTTACGCATTCAATTGTAAAGTAACGTACTGAGCGGATGGTGTGGGCGCTTGGTTGATGGTGGTTGGCGTCGGAGAAAATACTCTATAAGCCAAATTACCGTGTTGTCATGCACTTGATGACCGGTAGACAATATCTTCATGTATTAGTAAAACAAAAATATATTCAAGTTTCGTAAGATGTATAAACTTTATCAAGTCAGTAATAACAAAGGAGTGATCAAAAATAAACATTTTGTCCTTTTATTGTTGAGCCGTGCTTGGGTGAAAAACATAAGTTTCTAAAATTTCAAAATGATCTCCGGAAACATTTGCAAACCCCTTTGCGTGTGTTCATGCTCCATCGCTCTCGTTTATTTGAAACAGCCTCCTAAGGTAAGCGATGAAACATTTGCTCTATCTCTGGCTCCCCGCGAAAACAAGCGCACGCAAATTAGCATGCATGGTGAGTTCATGCTTTTCTCACATCACGATTGAGCCATCGGATTGAGGGTCCGCAAACAAAAGGCATCAACAAAGTTTGCATGAGCCATGCACCTGCGTATGCAGTGAACGCCGCCGTCAGCAGTAAATGTGCCTTTAACTGCTCCGAGTGTCCTCTACACGTCCTTGATACTTTGGTATCTTTTTATACAAATACTACATACCACACTTTACGACATAATCTAACATTATGGATCCCCGTTACCCCGCACGAAGCGGATGGAGCTTTTTAAGTGTATTTTATGGGAATGGTCGAAAACGCTGGCGTCCCCGGTTCCGAGCGTCCTAGGACTCATTGACACGTCCCGGATTGTGACGTTGCGAAGAAAGGCAGGAAGCTACTCCGTTTATGCTTTCTGATTCGTGGAACGGCTACATGCTATCAGTATTTTACTCTTTATTAGCGTGAACCCCGAAAATACTGCAAGATGGCACGAAAACAGTCGTTAGTTTTTTTGGCTTGTCTTTTTCCCTGGAGCACAGTTAAGTGTTTGTATCTTTTAAGATTTTATATGCACAAAACACGCATTAGAAACAGCTGGAAACGGAGTTTGGCTGACGTTTATTAAAGGTGCTGCTGTTTAAGTAAAAAGTTAAACATAAAGCAACTACCAACACCAAAACCTCGTTCCGAGAAAGCGATTGCACTCATCTCCTATTTGTATCTTTCCTTTCATTTCTGTTCGAAACAACCCGAGTCATATGACTCTCAACGCCCTCCCAACGCACTGGTCTGCTCTTCATAGACCCAGATAACAATCGTGCCTGTGACTGACACGGCACGGACAGGATATCGTGATTCGGAGGAAATATCTCATTAGTAAGAAATGTGATGATAATTTAGTTGAATATGTAAATTGGAAGTAATCCAATATTTCACGCAGGTAGATACAGTTGACAATCTTGCTTGGAGTGACAGACTGGGGGAAAAATCCAATCTATCTCGTCTTACTTCAAATGTGTAACAAAATTCTGCTTATATAATTGGTCATAAACAAGCTTTTTTACTATAGTAACTCATACTCGCATAATTCTAAATTTATATTGAAAATATTAGGAATTTTTGTTTCTCTTTAGCATATCTACACACTAAATAAGGTAAAATTCAACTTATTGTTAAATTTGATAAAAATATCGTCACAAATTTATAACCCTTAATTTTAAACCACATACTGGTATAAAAAATCCTAATCTAAAAACAATTGAATAAGAGCTTAAAATGTGGTTTAGGAAAATTAAAAATTTTGTTAATGTTTAACCATTCATACTTCAACGGAAAATTCCTTAACGAAATGAACCAATAAAAGACTATGGTCAAGTATGATAAAAGTAGGCTCCTAAATGCTCGGATCGTTATGACAACCATAACTGCAAGTAGGGCTTTTCCTCGCAACCGTTTCATGTTTCATGTTAGTTCTTAGTTATTGATAATTCCAAAATAGATTGATCGGTGTGAGTGAACTACACAATGTTCGGAATAATTTGTGACAAAGAAATTCAACAATAATTGTATTGTATTGTATTGTATCTGATGTTTCTTCTGTGTTACGATGAAGAAAAATAGATGTGTTGCGGCACAGAAGAAAAATAGATGTGTTTACACAAATGAATCCCGGTGCAAACTCTGCAAACAATACATTTGAGCAATCCTATTTAGTTCGTAATCTTTTTGTTGTTGTTGTTGTAGCAGCTGATATTTCTTGCTATCAACTGGTATCCATTCCACTGAAATACTGAGACAAGGAACGGTTAAGAGGATCTCTTCAAGGCTTATGAAAGTTGTCTTGCTGCTGGACTTTCCGTACGCAATTGCGCTCTCAATACACTCGGTCAAGAGAGCTTGCAGTTCGTCGAGAAATAGCATGAACGAGCTGGTGGTACCTTTTAATCTTATTTGCGATGCTTTGATATCGCATCCATACCGATTGGGACTGGAGTTGAAATGGCAGAAAACTTTGTATGAAGGACAAATAAGTAGCAACGTGATGTGTTTATCACCAGGATCGAATGTTTTTCACTGCAAATGTAATTGAATACGGTATGGATGCAGAAATAGAACGGTAAATAACTTGAATTCTCACTGTGATAGAATCACTATGTACCTGCGAATACGAACATAAATTGTATGTTATATTTACTTCACAAAGATGCTACCTACCAGGTATGAGTAATATTTATCAGTAAATACTTCGAACTAACCATGGTATTGAACGAAACAACCATTGTAACATGACAAAAAATGTCTGGATGCTTATGTTAGCGTTTTGATTTTGGCCCTGTTGTTGAATTACTGTACGTGTAACTAGAGAAAATTTAATAGGAAAAGGGGAAAGAAAAGTGCTGCTTTCGATACACTTCTACGCGAACTCAATTCACACTGTAGAATCGCAAGAAGGGTTCCTAAATGTTTGTAGCTCAGAATATACGATGGTATCGGAAGAGCAATGATGCTTCATGAACATTCAGCTTCTTCTATTGTAATAACTTTGAACGTTTGCACAGTTATATTTCCATCGTGCTCTGCTGTTGAAACTGATGAACTGGAAGCTAGCAGCTGAGCACCATTTTTAGAAATAACACGGAAAAAGAATCGAAAGTTTTTTTCTATGACATGTAGTGTATAGTTGAGAAATGATTGGAAAATAAATGAAAAATCTTGCATCTTTTCCAGTGCATGAGTATCTTTTTCGTTAAAATTTTATTATTTCTTATGCTTCACAGTTTATGATTAAATTTTCAACACATTCCTATCCGATGTAAAAGATAATAACGTTGTTTTTGGTCAATAAGAGTCGAAATAATATCGTGAAACTGCGGCGTACACATGATTTATTTGCTCGTTATTTGTTCTTAAAATTTAATGCTCCAAAGGATCTTTGTTTTGTTCAACGAAAATACAAATTGTGCTATTTATAGAATCCCATCCTAGAATCCCATTTAAAATGACGTACTATTAATGGGACATTTTTTGTCAGTTTCGAGTACTCATGTTTACTCTTTGCATTTAATTGGTAATAATGAAACCTTTGATAAAACCTATTAAATACCGTGAGGGCTTATGTGGCACTTATTATCTTTTTCAGAATCATTTGCATCACCAAGCGGACCCTTTCCGGATGGCAACTTTCTAGAAGAAGATAGATATTCTCCCGGCTTTCTTACGCTCGGCCAGAAGTATAGTATAGCCATCGGGTCCACGGTGGTGTTACCGTGTAAAATTAATGAGACAGGTAAGCTAACACCTCTTGTCATGCAGGCAACGCAACATTTTTAGCAACAGAAGAAAAAAAATAACCATAATATTATAAATCTTCATCGTTCACCCCAATACCATGCACCGTACTGTAACAGAAAACTCTAGCCAATATGTACTCGCGTGGAAGCGTGACATAGCCGTGCTAACAGCGGGCAATGTGAAAGTGACGGTCAATCCAAGGATTCGGTTGATGCCGGTCCAACCGCACACAGATCCGCACGGAGCACTGGCAACTGGCTACAACCTAGAAATCCGGGACGTCCGTAACTCCGACGCCGGAGATTACATCTGCCAGATCGGTTCGATGGAGCCGAAGGAAATCGTGCACACGCTGGAGATACTAGTGCCACCGAAAATAGACTACATCTCGCCGGTCAACAAGATGGACATCCACAAGGGCGCCCCGATCCGCATGGAGTGTCGTGCGTCCGGCAATCCTACTCCCAAAATCATCTGGTCAAGAAAGGTTAGTAAAACGAAACTTTAGAAGCGTTTTGATTCAAGAGAAATGAGGAGACGATTAATTTTATTCATAAACGAACGGCCAGTCGCTTGTGTCCCAGCTGAGAAAGATGGTGGGTAAAAATGGACAATGGACCGATTTCCAGTGACGACTGGGCGACTGTGAAAAGCTTCGCTTTTATGTAAATTGAATAAAATGAGCAAGATAGATTGTTTTAATTCCTTTTCTATACGTATATTCCCCGTTCGGTCCCCTGTAGGTTTTTTGTTTGATAACTAGTTTCGGAATTATTTTGCAGTGCATTTTATGAACGCTACCTACCTTCCATCGCCCTCCTTTCTGCATTCGTATCCAATAACTTTTGTACGAACGGTTCACTATTTGCAGAACAATGTAATGCCGAATGGGGAAGCCAACAAGACGGGAAATGTGCTCGACATCCTGCATGCTAACCGACACAGCAGCGGCCACTACAAGTGCACTGCTGACAACCGTGTCGGTCAACCAGACACTCGAGAGATTCTAGTAAATGTGCTGTGTAAGTATGTGGATAGCAGATAGGGAACCATTTTCAGAAATTCTTTTTATTTCGCCCAAGTGCGGCAAGTGCGGTTCTCCAGCTAAAACCAATTTCATTTCGAATGTGTGTGCACCGCTGGAAAATGGGGCAGTAGGTGTACATATTGAAATAACCTTACGTGGCTGCCTGCAATGACATATTGACGTGTGGGGGTCCAGTAAATCCGCTCAGCGACGTATGTGAAAGTTTTCCTGATAATTTGATAACTTAGTCAATGTTGCACAAATGAAAACTTGAACTAACTATCGGGCACTGGGCAGTGCTCTAACAATCACCATGCCGAAGGTCCCATTTGCGGATGCTAGTGGGGATGAAATAAGAGTACCGAATCGCACGCCATGTGCCATTACTTATTCAGGCCATGTCCATTTATCGCCAAAGTCCAACCCGACGGACTTGGACGTCATCTGTCGTTTCTGTATCCGATTTCCCGTGCATGGCCGGCTCATCCCAAACTTTCCGTGCGACTACGGCATGCCCAGACAACATGAACCCTTTTGTGTGGGATAACAGCAGCAGCATTGCTAGAAAAGTTTACGTGTAGCAACGCACCGTAGTCCTCTCATGTGCCGTGGAGGCCCCCCTGACCGAATGCAAATTCATCGCTCGGAACGAAACAATCTCAAAACTTCGTTTCCGGTACCTCATCTACGCAGGACTTTATCGTACGTAGGAATGCACGGTACATGGTGAAAGAGAAAAGCAATGCAAAATGCAATTAAAACCAATAGAGCCTGGCTACAACGGCATAATAGCATCAGACTCATTAGACAATTTTGAAATTGGCGTCGTGGGCTCGAATGTATAGAGTGATGGTAAGCGGAACACGGTGTTGTTTTTTAATTGCTATGTGGTTTCGATCCGAGACGTTTTGTTTCCTCCCCGGAATGTCGGCGAAGCCTTACTTACCATTTCTACGAAAAGTTCTCAATAATGTACTTTAAGTACAAACTTATACTACTTGGCGTAGGAAGATTTATTATGACAGATTTACTATCGTTACAGATCCTCCGGAAATTGAGGTGGAACAGCCGATCGTGCACAGCGGCATTGGCCACGAAGCTCAGCTCGTGTGTATCGTACACGGCGAACCTACCCCAAGTGTAGTCTGGTACCAGGACACTACGCAACTCGGAATAACAGAGCAATTCTCACAGCAGGTACGTTCTAACGAGATTTTTCTTTTTCAGCAAGGAAATGACAGGGAAAGTAACAATGTAAGCATTCCTACCATAACAAAGGGCCGACATGTGTTCGTGGAGTCAGAAACGAGAAAAAAAAACTAATATCGACACAATAGTTCACGTTGCTTGCAGCAGCATGAATTAAAATCAAATTATAAACACGGCGCACTGATTGCATGTCGGATGCACTAGCCGTGGAAAAGTTTCGAAAAAGTCAATAACTGTTTAAACAACCGATGAATACCAGCGGCCCTTTTGGTATTCATGCACTATTATGCCTGTGATCGAAGCATTGTTAAAGCGCTTTTATTACATTCTTTGATTGGCGTGTATACAAACTATTGTTATCGGACAGGTCCGGCAAGCCAGCCAGAGGGGGTATGATATTCAATATTATTTGTAGCAATTGCTGTTTTCATTGACTGCGAACATAATATGGTGGTCGTCTGGTGGAATAATAACGTAAACAGACTGCTCAACTGCTCGGATGTTTGCTTACATGGTGTTTAATTACGTGGATCCGTCCGAAAATAAAACGACCGAGTCAACTCGAATCGGTTCTCGAAAATGTTGCAACAAAATTATGATTATGCTTATACGATACAAATAGCAGCAGTTCGTATTAAGTTGACAAATCGTGGAGAAAAAATTGTACACACATGCTGCTGATATTAGATTTCTTTAAATTATTTCATTAAGCCGTATTTTCTGTGTAAATCAATAAGTTGACGTTAGTATGCTGCTTGCGTAATAGAAGACCAAAGGTAGCTGTAGAAGTTCGTTAATTCGTTGTGATATTTGATGTGTGAAAATCGCGTCTTGTTTGCACGGTGATGTTTATTCGACTGTCTTTGTTTATCCTTACAACTAGAGTTCATTTATTTTAATTCATTTGCATAATTGATCCTAGCTTGATTATTGTAGGTCATTTTACCCACTAAAGATTACTTAAACTTAATTTCCCTATGATGAATTCCAACAGTAGCTGAAATGAAAAAAAAAATGTAAATCGTATGTAAATTTTTCGGGTTAATTTTTAGAAAAAATACTAATTGACACAATTTTCTAGATATTGGAATCTTAAAATAACATGTCTGGAGCAATTTAAAAACAAAAAGCTAGATATTATATTGATCTGATATCTGTGCTGTTCGTTTAAATGTTGCAAACTCTATAGTTGTTTTCCTGCTATGTGACGACTGTAAATCAACTGCAGAAATATATTGTAATTCAAATAACTTTTTTTATTATGAGGCTGCAACTTACTTTTCTCGACAGTGCTAACACATGTAAAAAAAAAAACATTTTGAAATAATTTATTCTCTAATGAAAGCTAATACCGATAAGGCGCCATATTAAAAGCGCTTCTGCAGAGCTTTGATGTTCGATGAACATGTTGCGTACGACACATAAAAAAAACAGGTTTTGGTAATAATATTATCCTTCCAAACAAAAGTCCCACCAACCGTGTCACAACCGTTCCCGGATGTCTCACAACCGCATCATTTATATCAGCTTCCCATGTGTCACCAAGTGAATGAAAACTTTCAATTTAATTTACTCGAGTCGTCGCCGGTTCGGGCAGGAGGAGGGTGTAGGCACAGCGCAACGGAAAAGTTGCGCCCCCTCTTGGGCCCGGGCGCATGGGTGGCGCATGCTAAGACACGGACGGCAAATGAGCGGGAGTGGGCTTTATTATAATAATTCATTCCGGGATAGAAACTGAAACCACCGTTTTGCTGCACGAGCTACACATCAAAACAGGGCGGGCTATATTTCTTCCCTGCCGCACAGATGTTCAAGCGTGGCGTTCGAGAGCATAAAGATAGCATGATAGCGCACACACTCACCCCGTTCAAGATCGTCATGTTGTGCTTAACGCTATTGGGGCCGTGAAATGACACGCCACGCTTGCCAGCGCACAGCACAGGAGCTCAGGACTCAGGAAGGGTTCTAGCTCGCTTTTTCAGGCCGGTGTGCAGCGGGTGTTTGGGGGATGAAATGTCTGTTTCATCATAAATACATTACCATCGAAACAGTGCCACCGGTTAGCGGCAAACGCTCGTGACACCGAGCATCGTGGTGTTTGTACATGAAAAGAAATTGTTTCCTAATTTATGTTTCTTTGGTTGATACACAATAATGGTATGGTTTTAATCGGTATTATCAGCCGGTATCGCACGCTTTGCAGCCATCATTGAAGCCACTCTTCGCAAGGCCGTACGTGGCTTGGTGCGTGATTTAACAATCCTACGTGATAGCAATTACATTATAAATGATACCTCATTCACGAGCGCGATATCAGGATGTACTGAAATTCTATCGCATCAACTGTTTGCAGCACGAAAAAAGTTTTTTATTCTCATTTCAGTTCGCATTGCACCGCGTTTTTTGCAACAGTTTTTAATCTTTCCACTCGTTTCGTAATGATGGTCTTTTTTTTTGTCCTATTTCTCTCACCAACAGAATCGTGGTAACAAGTACAGTCTCGTTATTCGAAATGTCACTTATACGGATATCGGTAACTACACCTGCCAGGCGTCGAACGCACTTGGCAAAGATCGGGGCACTCTTTCCCTCAGCGGACTGCCGACGCTGTGCTACTTCGATTCGGTAAGCATTCGGCACATACACAACCGTAGGAATTTGGCACTCCATTGCTGAGATAGCTCTTCGTCGCCCCACTCCATTGACTCGACGCCGTTGAGTCTGTTTACCTACGTATTTTTCTCCATTACTCGTCCATTTGTGCTAAGCACACTTTTTTTTAAATATTAAACAAGCATAGGATAATCTCGCCGTCCATGCATAAACAACCGTTCCCTTGTTTGCTTGTGTCTGCAATATTTCTCACCTAAAGGATGTAAATCTGAAAATCTGTCTTGAGTGACAACAGGCTGCCCGTTTTATCTTTTTTTTTTGTTCTCTTCCGTTGCTACACGATATTTTTTCATGTGCGCTCCTGTTTAACCATCTTCTCCCGTACCCGTTTCAACCCCCAACCCCCAACCCCCGCCCGGAACAGCCTACGCTCAGCAGTTATCGTGATCAGTACAACATATCCTGGACGGTGCAGAGCTACTCGCCGATCCGCGAGTACCGCCTGTTCTTCCGGCTGGCCGCGAAAAACATGCACCTTTTGCACCACG
Organism: Anopheles farauti; assembly: GCA_000473445.2. Classification (NCBI taxonomy): domain Eukaryota; kingdom Metazoa; phylum Arthropoda; class Insecta; order Diptera; family Culicidae; genus Anopheles; species Anopheles farauti. Next base: position 1,085,086 of record KI915051.1, on the reverse strand, counting down.
AAAAACCCCTAGACAATCACATCTACAGCGATCGTGCGGCCCAACCCAGCGGCCACCTGTACGGGCCGGGCCTCTTCAGCGGCAGCGTCAGTGCGCACGGTGGCGAGCAGTGGGAAAACGTTGTCATACCTGAGATGAGTGATTACGGTGCACCTAACCATTACTTCAACATGGTCCCACCGTACGCCACCTACCAGCCCACCATCCGGCACCGGATGAGCTTCCAGCTGAAGAACCTGAAGCCGGCGAGCAACTACGAGGCACGGGTGCAGGCCCGGAACGATCACGGCTGGAACAAGCTGTCGAGCATATTTCACTTCTCCACCCGGTCCGAAGGTAAGTTCCACCCGGGAGATGCTCGCACATCGCCCCGACCCGACCCGGTAACGGAAACTTTTCCTGGCAGAAAGAAATTAGTGAATCTCATTATTTCGATTCCTTTTTGTGCTGACGTGGATTGCACTCGAGAATAAATTTCACTAGCACGCTCCGAATCACTCTCAACGGGGCGAAGGCGGGGTTTTGGTAAAATTTGATCGAGAATCACTTGGAGCGTGAGCGGCACAAAAACGCGAAATCTTTCATTATGGAAACGTTTCAGCGAAATTTTTGTGAAACCGCCAGCACATCAATAAGCCGCCGTTCGCCGTTTCCGTCGGAGTTATTACGTGGCTCGGCGCCAATCACTAGCAGAGCTTTTTTCCCCAGATAATGTGTAGCAAATTTGTTACATCCTGTGCACCGGAGCGGACGTAATCAGCGCATACAGGCGGCGGCATGGTTTTGAAGTGATTATCTCCGGAAGCGATGTGCCCGACGGGGCCAGCGGATCCTTGCACTACATCAAAACCACAAAATATCTCTCATTAATTACACCATTTGTTCGCACTCTTTTTCTCTCTCTCTCTCTCTCTGACTCTTTACTTTCTTTCCCCTTTCTACTTTTTTTCCATGACAAACCTGGCGGGGTTCTGTTTCCTTGTGTGTGTGTGTGTTTTGCACGCTTAGATATGGAACTGGAACCATCCGCCCAGCCTGCCGTGCACGGTGCCGGGCTGCTCGATAAGGGACTGCTGAGCAGCAGCGATGCCACGAGTACGATCACCGGCACTCATTTCCATAAATCATGGACACTTTCCATTTTCATCGTATTAATTACCACACACCTACTGCCGTCGGTGCGCGCTGCCTTATCGGTGGTATGATTTGCGTATCTTCCACTTTCCATTCCAATGAATCATTGAAAACTCGCAACATGGGCCCTTCCACGCACCCTCCCACACCGACGCACACCCGCAGCACCAAACGGGCGTCACCATCATATCGTCGAAGCCACCAAAAATCCACCGAATTGTTCTCCGACCATCGCCACGAGCTCTGCGGGTTGCCGTGTTGCCGGCAAACCGCAAGGTACGGGAACATATTATCAACAGCAGCCACTAATTTATGGGGGACGGAATTTCCTAGCCATGCAATCGACGGTACTCAATTTCAATTTGCCATTAATCTAGTAAATTAAGTTCAGTTCACACCACACGCACACTGTATCATGAGTTACGGACAAATGAGGCCGTTGCTTCGATTACGATGTCAACCAAATTGCATGTTAAGATGATCACGGCAACGCGATAGCTATATTTGAGCAGCAAACCACTCGCACTTTTTGTAGCAGCAGTGGACTTTTTTGTTGTAAAAAATTTGTTTTTATTATTTTTTTTATTTTACTGAGAACGGTTTGATATGAACTTAATTACTGCTTTTTTTGTTTTCGTATATTACAATCGTAAGGAGTTGAAGGCCAAGTAAAGAGAGCAATTTTTAGAGTTTTTATAAACGAACAGATTGCGTAAGACAAGTAGTTAAATATATTTGCCATTCTAGTGTAGCGAACAAGCGGTTCAACACATCAAAACTGAAGCTTTATTTGTATGCCATCAAGAAACGAATATGAATTCTCGCTACCGAAACCAAAAACCAAAGCTTTCGCTCGGCTGCCACGGCTTCGGCTTCCGATGGCTTAATCTGTGCTGACAAAACGATCGAAATTAGAATTGATGGTACCGGAGTGGAATGTGGCGGATAGGGCCAACATATTGGCGTACCCGAACAACGGCATAGGGACACCGGGAAAATAGACATGTCAACGATAATACCGGAGCAGCGGAGCAGTTAACAAATAAGCTTAAACTCACTCTTCCCACAGTATGTGTAAGTGTATTGCAGCGATTATACTCTCGTGTACTTTATTCGCAAACAAAATGGCTTCATGAGGATACAATCAGTGGTTCAAGCAACACACAAAAACACAGTCCCAACTGACAAGAATCATCGTGCAACTGTTCAAGAGTCATTGCGAATATAAATCAACTCCCAGGCACAACAAAACAGAAAACAAATCCAAAAGCAACCAAATTTCGACGCGAGCGTGTACGTGATCCGTACGCGTGTAGCCTATCGCGAAAAGGGGGCCTATTTCGTCGACCAAAACCAGTTGACATAATCATTTTCTTATCACGAACTTACTCCAGTAGCAGATAGTACTTCATATACAAACCCTTTCACAAACTCCACAATGTATGTAAATAGAGCTTTGGGTAACAGTTAATCCTTCCACATAGCGACGGCAAACTTTAAATGTTGCACTCCAATCACCCGATCGGATACTACAACGGTTCATACCGCTACAGGATTGACTCGCACGCCGTGTGCAGCAGCTTGGAGAGAACATGGTTTTGGTTGTCATGTAAAAATAATTTATTTTAAGGGACCACAGAAGAGAACAAGACAAAGAGGATTATAAGAAGGCAGCAATATCGAGTTTGATTGGTACATCAACGCGTGTGCTATGTTCTGTACGAAGGAGGATTAAAACAAATCAAACAAGCACGTTAACATTCCATCGAAATGAACAAATTATTTAACGACAAAAAACGCGAAGCGATCGAATAGAAGCGATATGTTTGTGTTTTGGTTATCCAAACTTCTTACTAGCTACATATTCCAAGCCAACGATACAATATAGGATAGCAATTGAAAAAAAACAAAGGTGTGCAAAAACTAATGCAGTTTGGTTAATTCGTTCTTTGCGGGAGAGGTGCATGGTTTATACTCAAACAAATAGAGATTATTTTTTGGGTATTTTAGTTCATCATAACCAGCTTTATACCACGCATTCTGCAAACAAATACATTAAACATTCAGTATGGTGGCTCAAATGTCACGGAGTACACGCTAGCCAGCGGTGTTCCCGAACGCTTTCCAAGCGTTTTTTTTCCTTTCGAGCGCTTGCTCGGCTCAAATTTCTAGCTTTTCATAGCTCAAAACATTGCTCTCGGCTCAGGCTCTCTCGGCTTGACGTGGCGCTAAGCGAAGCGAGCGACGTGCCATATCATTTTGAACACACACCAGAGCCACATGTCGGGCGAAAATGTTGAAAACATCAACACACCATCACCGGTAACAGCATAGCAAACAGTGCAGAACTCACGGCGGAACAGGACTCGGGAACGATTGTGAAACCAAAACTTCCAAACCAAAAACAACCTTTATCGAGCTTTAATGGGACAACCAAATCCATTAACTCATACATAGAATCTCGAGAAAAACAAAACTCTCAGCTCCAAATGAGGCGATTTAGTTTAGGTTTCCTTTTCTTAGTTTGGCACACCGTGGAAGCTTGAAATAATAGTAATATCAGTATCATCACACAAAACGCATCCTCCAGCTCCCGGCGCGCGCCACAGAAAGAAGTGTGTAAAAGGTAATAAAAAGATGAGCATTTTATTTATTTCATCATCACTTGATGAAAAACTCTTAGTAATAAACGGTCAGCTAGCGACCCGAAGAATTGACGGACGAGCTAGATAAAGATAACAAGCAAATCCAAACGCTGTTGGGGACGGAATAGTACAACAAACGATACTTGTGCTGATTGCGCCTGAAAGTGTAATTATACAAAAGAAGCATCAAATTGATTCGAATGTACGATATACAATACACAACGAAAACAAAATGAGGAGAAATACAAGTGGTATAATAATGAAACTGAAGGTGGCTTGTTGTATTTGGTTGGCGTGTGAGAAATAACGTACCATATTTAACCCAATCTTTCATTTAGCTGTTTTATTCCCTACACGTTCTTTTTTGCCGATGAAACTATCGTATTAGTTTTTCAGATTTCGTTTCTTTGATTGCCACTTCTTTGGTGCGTTTAGATAAAACATTGTTCTTTTGTTTCCTATTCCTATCACAGCAACTTTTATTCAACATCTAAAAATGCTAAACTCAAAAATGTTATACATAATAGAGTCATGTCAAAACATGAGTTAAAACACTTTCCTTTGCTCGCTTTTTGCGATTGTTATCTACATCGCTGAACAAGTTATGCGTCACGCTAACGTGTTTGAAGGATCTACAAGAGTCTTACCTTCTTCTAACAGGTTGTGATTGCGTTGCTGTTTTGCATCTATGGTTGTGGTTACATGGAAAATTCGTTGAAAGAAGAGGATGTCTTTAACAATGTGCCAATGTCTTGAAAGGACCAAACAAAGAAATTGTTTTTATTCGAGTCCTGGTACTGTTCAGATTGTTTCGTTATTCGTGTGAACCCCATTCAACACATTCTGTTGAAGTGTAAACCACCGTTTGTTTATGATACCTTTGTTAAACATACCTACGATCAGGGTGACTAAATTTATCTTCGAAATATCCCACACGCTTGCATTTTCGATTCCTCTCAACACCTACTCACATAAGACTTCCTACCTGAAAATTTCCAATCTAACCTACACGGTAAGTATAAAAGGAGTGTCTCTCATCCGTCACGTAATGTAGTGTCTTTCCGTGCGTAGTGGTTCATCATTTCGCAAGGAGCAAGGAATATAGACAATTCTCTTTTTAACTTTTAGCACGATTTTGATGGTTGCTGATTCTTTGCTTGCATCGGCTTTGGAAAGTATCGACCAATATGTTCAAAAATCAATACTCAATATTCTGCTTCGATTAAATACAATATAAATTAAAAAATCGTAATTAAAATCTTTTGTTTGAATGTTTATTATACAGTACATTTTCCAATCGATAAACAATATCCTCTCTTGCATGTAGATGTATTATTATGTAGCTAGTTTTAAGATGTTTGTAAATAAACATGGCTTCAACCAAAAATTAAGAAAAAAAAAACATAGTAAACCGTGTAAATAGAATTGTTTGCCACAGCTGCTAAGTTACTCACCGTTTGAAACGAAACAGACCGGCTTCGTCAGCAAAAAACATATTGTCCTAGTCTTGCCAGCTGCAGCCCTGGCTGTTGTCTTCCATAATTATCATAGCAAAAAGGTGTTAGCTTAGTTCATCGGAGCTTCATAACAAAGTAAGGGAAATAGATATAGCAGAACACAGCACCGAAAAAAAAACACACATATTTCCATTTTTACACTTTTTCACTCTGTCGTATTCTCAAATTAATTTTACTTTGCGGCAAACTGATGGGTTTCTTGTTGCTTCCCGAAAGCGTGCTCGAGCTAAATACATACAAAAAATTATTAAAATGATTATGAAAGTGTGCCGGCAGCCTTGCAGCGTGGATTCTATAACCCCGAGAGCAATTATCATTCCCACGGCATCATTTACAGGGTGGATGTCATAAAAACATGTTTATTCATAATCAACATTATCAGGAATTTTAAAAACGTTAGCAGCATAGCTACGAAAGCGGAAAGCTGAATGATAAATACTTACCAAACCTCATCCATTAATTTTTCATTCCTTTTGATGCGTTGATCACGTACGTACAACTTAGTTTACTAGTAATAAAGCCTTGAATGTAATCTCTACGACCGGGCATTCTATTGTTCCAAAGATGTTTCATGTTCCCACTAAGCGATGTGTAAGGGAAGTATAATGTGGTTAAATTTTTTAGAATGTAACATGATAATTGCACTGACGATAGCGTTCCTTAGATAAAGGAATTTGCTAGCAGAAGAGCAAGAGTATTTGTTGGAATGCCAATGTTTGCAGAATTACTTTATCATCCCGTGTCCACACCACATACGTGAGACATGTTATATCTAGGAATCAATCACTTTGCAGCTTTCATGATAAATTTCCCAAGCAGAGTCGCCGGGATGTGGTATATGTTTCAATCGATAAAACACAATGCAATTTGCCCTTAATCTATGCGACGCAAACCATTTCCTCAATCCGGCAATGGTCTGTGATGAGTTTGATGCTATTATGTGGCAATATTTCGGCCAAACTTGTACAGTCCGTACCGGTTTTAATTGCATTTTGCTTTGCTTTTCTCCTGAAATTGTGGCTCTACCTGTCTCTCTCTCTCTCTCTCACTCTCCATCTCCCGCACCGTGCGCAATCGTGCATTCCTACGTACGATAAAGTCCTGCGTAGATGAGGTACCGGAAACGAAGTTTTGAGATTGTTTCGTTCCGAGCGATGAATTTGCATTCGGACAGGGGGGCCTCCACGGCACATGAGAGGACTACGGTGCGTTGCTACACGTAAACTTTTCTAGCAATGCTGCTGCTGTTATCCCACACAAAAGGGTTCATGTTGTCTGGGCATGCCGTAGTCGCACGGAAAGTTTGGGATGAGCCGGCCATGCACGGGAAATCGGATACAGAAACGACAGATGACGTCCAAGTCCGTCGGGTTGGACTTTGGCGATAAATGGACATGGCCTGAATAAGTAATGGCACATGGCGTGCGATTCGGTACTCTTATTTCATCCCCACTAGCATCCGCAAATGGGACTTTGTGCAACGCCATAGCGTGTGCTTTGTTGTTGTATGATCAACTTGACTGACCTGTCATAGTTGTCCACGTCAACTAGGATTTTAGTTCGCACAGTCCAGGAATGCATGAGGCATTACAATTATATCTGAATGGGAGACGAGAAATTCTAGCTGTTGAAAATAATTTTCATTATACCTTTGTGCAATTTTTAACCGCCACATGTCTGACATGAGCTCTTGGATATGGCTGTAGGAATGAATAATCATATAAATTTAAATTCAATTCCAAAAATATCATGGCATGCTAGTTAGGTGATCTATAGCTTGGAATTGGTAGGATCCATTGGTTATGGACTTACCAGTACTTACCAATTATAAAAACTTTGCAAGGGATTAAATGTTATAAATTTGAATTTTTATTCAAGTTTCTATGAAGTGTTTTATGAAATAATTTTTTTTTGCCTAAATAATGTTTCGCAAAACATGCCAAGCACCGCATACGGTTGACATTTCTAGAGCAAAATTGTAGCGCATAACTGTAGGTCCAAAATTCATCAGTCATCATTGCACGATGACCTGTTCAATACACCAGGGCATAACAAGTTTTCGCGGAAAGCACCAGTTAATATATCATTTCTGGCCGTTGAAATGAAAGCGCTACCGTACGCAGCGATGACATAATGCCACAAGTCCCACTAAAACCGGACCGGTTAAGCATGGTTGCTCTAGCTGAGCGAAACCTTGCGCATTTACCATCTCATCGTTCGTGGTGGAAACGAAGGGACGCTTTGGGAAATCTTTCCCATGCTGTAGTCCCTAACGGTATAACGCGCATCCGCGGTGAAATGGCAATAATTACGCATAGAGACAGAGTAGCACGGTGGTCGTACTGTAATATGATAAGTTTGGATGATAACCTTACCGGAAACTTTCCGAGAATGTAGTCGTAGTCGCGATATTGATGGTGAGCAATTTCCAGAGTGGGAATATGTCTATTTGTAGATCTGTTAATTTTATATCTGAATTTTGTCATTGAATTTTTGTAGAAAGTTGCCTCAGTTTTAGCATTGAAATCCAAATTTCCATCTTTTTTTTTATTGATTAAGAATGGCCTGGCCGCAGTGTTTTTTCTGGCCTGGCCGTATTGTTTTAGGCCCATCAGTGTTTATGTCTAAAAAACCTTCATGGGGAGGTCAACACTGTGTGTTTCACCGAAGTCATGGCTACCATGTTACCGGCTTACTAGATTGATTTTATCCACCTTAGCTGGTTAGTCTATAAACAAACTTCTTCCTTTTAAATCAAAAATAGCTACACGAAATTAGAAAGTGCTCATAATAATTATAAGTAATTTTTAGTTTTTATTTGAACTTTTATTTTATTAGCTACTTGCTGTCAGTCAATTGCTACGTCGATTTAAGGACGCCGGTAGAAATCCAGAAACCTTCCGATCCATTTAAAAATAGATATTAAATTAATTTACACTCCTTTATAGCATCCTTAGCACGTCTTGGGAAGCGAAGAAATGTTGAACCCGTTCAGGTCTCTCACATCATAAGTCGAAAAACCTGTCGTTAGTTACTTACCAGGACCAAAAACTGGGATAATTCTGTCCCAGTTGTTGGTCATGGTCTTTCAGATACTACTCTTTAACAAGATACCAAAAAGCCGTAAGCATCCATGATAACCCTCGGAACAATGATCCTATTGTCGGGTGTCGTGAAATCTATGTTTATCGCCTTTGCAGCGACCCATTAACAAACCAGGCTTTTACTGCTTCAGTTTTGAAAAGCGATCGTTGTCATCATCGAGAGATCGTTGTGGTATGTAATGACCAGATCATTCTAAGCGCAGCTTACGTCTGGAACTCTGGTTATGAGATGGTGAAGCGATAATCTAAACATTGTATTATTTTCGTAATTACTAGTAATTATACAGATAATGGCCAAAAATTCGTATCTTATACAAAACTATTCGTAAAAGGTGAACGAAAAATAACTGAATATATAGTAACGAGTAAATCAAAAGTAGTATTTTATAATTTTGTAGACTGTAGGGCAAACAATTAACGATGAAGTCAACACTTTTGGTAAAATAGTTAAATTTCTTTTACGCTCAAATAGGAGAAGTATAGGAACTTTGAAAATTTGTTCAAAAATGCAAAACCAGTAGGAAAAACCTCGAACAACCGTTTGCTCACGTCAGTGGCGTTTTTTCGTCAGTGACAACATTTATTAGCTTCTATTTAACTAGCACAATCGAAGAATTATTTCCACCCAAACTCCATTCCAAGAACAATAGCGACTATTTTCATTGGTTGCATCGATTTTGATTTGCTCGAACTTTACGGCGGGGTGGACAAACGCGCCGGCAACAAACGAACAGTGCACGATTATACTGTCAGCGGTAAGGGATTATAGTTGCAAACCGGGTTTGTTCTTTTCACTTTGTGCATTGTTGTGCTCTGTTCAGATAGCAACACAAATACCTTTGAGTGCTAATCTCATTTAATCCGTCGAGAACCGTTGGAGCACAACGTAACTTGCATCTCGAAACGATAGTTGCACCACATTCAATTATTCTGGTACAAACATCACGAAGCTAAACTGAATCATGCAACGTAACATTACTCGATAATCTTTTATGTTCATTCAAAGTCTCATCCAATCTTTGCAATTGAATAAAAAGTTATTGATTGCTATTGTATTTATCTGTGCATAACACATTACAAGTTGGGAAATTTTATTAAATTTTTACACGTTTAGAAAATAATATAAAAAAATAAAATTTCATCATCTTTTTTAAAAAATCGGCCCCATTAGTTAAGCCATGCGGAGTATCAATATAGAGAATTGCTATACTGCCATTTATTTCCACTCATTTATGTCTCGTCAAACGAATCTCATGAGCATATTATGTGTCGTGAAATGTATGTGGCATGTGTCATGAAATGTATGAAAAAGGAAAATTCTTCATTTCATGCTCGAATGGAAACGTTGTCAAGGAAGTCAGATACCGGCATCATCATCATCATGTATGTGGCTAAATCAGCTGCGAGGGAATAGAACATGACGCGGTACGGTGTGGGGTGCAACGTGAAATAGAATGTTTATTTGATGAACTTACCGATGCTGTCATATGCTAATGGAACAAATGTTTAGAAAATCCAAACAACAACGCAATTTCGCATGTGAGAAACTCTCGAAAAGCACAACACACACTATTTCTGGCCAGGAGCTAATGCATCGGTCGCGCTGCAGAGCATTTAATCCATCGCAATGACGGGCTCCTGTGCATCGAAGCGAAAATAGCGACAACACCAGTGCAGTATCTACCATGTTGCTTCGTGTTTCGTTGTTAAGGTTGGTACATCACCCTGGGAATGTTGGATCGTGGTAGGCGCAGATACACTACGGTTTGGGTAGACCATGCAGATTGCAGTGAATATTCAAAATTGAAAAAAAATTAAGCATGCGCCGTCGGTTTGGCACTTGAGTCTAAAACATTTGCATCACCAAACGTCTTTGCAAAACAGTTTCCGGCTCTCGACGACCAAGGCGCGTGAATACAAAAACATGTGATTGTTGTCAGGAACTTTGTTCGTAAGCGTAAGTGGATTTTAACCATTAGCATAATCCTCTAACTATCCGGTGCAAATATAACCATTTTTTTTTCGAGACATTTCAAGCAAAATACAATCAAAACTTAAGCATTGAAAAACGAGTTTAAAATGAAATAATAATTTTTATTTTTATTTCATAATAATTCCAACCCAAATTTAGCCCTTTCTCAATAAATTTTGGAAAGTAACGCTCACCGATGTCGATTGAAAAGTCATTTGTCAAAAAATAATGATGTACGCAATCATGTTGCATATAAATTTTGCTCCGCACAATTTACCTTACGACGCCCAAAATCATATTATTCCAGCCCCTACGCTGCTGTTTCACTTGAGATTGTGGTTGTTTGCAGGATTGATGATCATACTTCAAACCATTAGTCTCCCCTATTGCATATTGATTTGATATATAGGTCGGAAACTCTGTTGTTAAAGCAATATAAAGCCGTGGATAAACATAAATATCACCATACTCATAATATTTACTTTTTCTATATCTGTCAGACATTTTAAAAATTAAGTCAAACGAAGCGAAAATAAGGCGTATACTAAAAACATATTCATAACTTTGATGCAAGTATATTGCACATTGAATACAATTTTACATCCGATATAGTTTTTTACAATTTACTCCTACTGTTTTCTGATACAGCTGGACCGAATCTGATAAAGAATGACTCGATTTCACCGATTTTATCCCATTTGTTTTTTCATTTAAATTACCGTTCTGATCAATCTGTCTTTCATCTTCATAAATGTCCAGTAAGTTTCAATGGGCTTGAAATGACGATAGTTGGGCAGATTGAGGGATTGAGGGAACAAACTGGACCGTCGTCATTGTACCATTGTGGTTCGTCCCGACTGTAGTGGCAACTCGAAAGAACCGACCAAAATGTTACCGGAGCATCATGTGAATGATGCAATGAATGCAGAATTCACTTCTGAAGACATTCGGTTTTGTAAACTGTCAAGTTAATCGTTTTTATCGGAGTCAGAAACCATTTGTCTTCAAGCCGCAGTCGCAAATTATTTATTTGCGAGCGAACTTATTCCCAAAGACCATTTCATTGAAGCTTCGGATTGTTCCTGGAAGCTGTCCGAAATCGCCCTTACAAAGGTTTCACCATCCATAACTATGCACCCATCGTACTTGGTCATTAAGTTGTCTTGATGCTCGTACTTGGAGTACGGGTTATAGCTTAAGTATTCTGTTTGACTGATCGATTTATTTGTCTACTGGCGTGGATTTGCACTCGAATCTCGATCGGACACGCCTGGGTTGCTTTTAATGGACCTCACTTTTAAAAACATCACTGTATTTTTTATTAGTGTAGTAAACAAACATTCGTCTCAGGTTTCCGAATATGTCTACTAGAAGCTCTGTACAAAGCCAAAGAGTTTGTTCCATTACTAAGAAGAGCATGATTTATTTCTATCGAGTTGATAGCTAGTGAATTTAGAGACATTTATTAGTATTTGCCAATATTTAGTCTATAACTCCATTATAAAAAAAATAGTATATGTATTGTTTCAGAACCTTTTTAAAGATACAATTTTGAAGTTTTGATTTGATAGTATTTTTATTTATGTGTTCTTTATCAATTAAAGGTATTGAATGTACGTAGATAAAGTTGGATAAAATAAACACACATCAATACTTAAAAACTTAGTGTGGTGGTGTAAAATCAGAAGCAGATAATAAGACTGCATAAAGGTAAAGGATAATCGTCTTCCTTGGTATAGAAACCGCCTTTGCTCCTAGAAACTTATTATTAATAAAATGTTCACTGCATTATGCAATCCTGCGGAAATCCAAAACAAAAACGTAAACACTTGTTGTGGTTTCGGATATAGGATATTTTCTGCTCAGAGCACGCTCGTAGCGGCTAACGTAAAGGCACAACAAATATTAATTAGACTTGGCTAGTATCCTCGAACAACAGGACAAGGCATTTTGAGATCGTTTTGAAAAAGAAAAAAAAAATCCTTATTATTGGCCTAAAAAAAAGAGGTGATTTAAATTTATTAAACTACATTTCATTAAAGATTTAATAACGTCAAGGCGGTCATTTAATAATTTAATAATAAGGTCCTAACTGCACATTGTAAAGGTGTAAAAAAACGTGTTTTAGTTGATTTAGATTGATGATATACATTTAGCATAGATATGTTCCTATCTTGAGCTAAATTACAAGTCCTAGCTGAGTTTGAAGTTCGGTCGGAAGCCCGCTCGTATAATTTCTCTACTCTATCGTACACGTTATTAATATCTCCTCAGAGATAGATAGTTCACAATTGTGGAGAAAACTAAATTGAAAATTCCAACCACTTTCAGCATGCTCACGCTTGCGGCCAGTGACCAATGAGCCATGAGGTTCACTGTTGACGGTACGATACGTTATATAAAGCCGTTACGCTCGAAAGATGCATAAAAATCATATTATTATTTAAAACGGCGTCAGCCTTGTACGGTAAACTCACTTAAGCTATTAGGATCTGTTTCACGTCTGGCGTTTCGTACAGGAATGCGCTATGACAAAATAATTGAATTAAGCGGTACCTCTGCATATGGAACCGCTCTGTCTAAGCACGTTCTGCCTCTGAGAAACTGTTGAAATAGTTTTTTTTTGCTGATAAAAGCTAAAAACACACTATAATCAACTTGCTAGACGCATCCGATGCCGTGTTTTGCTTCCTTTTTTTTGGTTTTGGATGAACGCCGCCCGAAAGAAGTGGTTATGCAAATGTTGGCTATGAACTATGAGCAACAGCAGTGAGCCCTTGTACATTAAGCACGCGAATTATTTCTGTAGCTGTTTTTTTTTTCTTTTTTTATTCCTTTTAAAAATGGTGCCTTATTTGGGTAAGCGTTGATGAGCCACTGCAAGATCGTGATAAATGTTTTGAGCTCATGTTTTAGTTTTCCGTGTTTCAAACCTCGGGCATTAGAACAGTATGGACATAAAATGTGTTAGTTGATGTTCCAGTTTACATCACATGATCCAAATCCTTCCTCATGGCAACCAACGCTTGGTTGATGAATAATGAGCAAATGGTGTCATTAAGCTTTTTCCTTTCCCAAATATCGAAGCGAACTCCCGTAAATTAGTTTAATTAAAGATATTTCGACACATTTGCCTGTCAAAGATACATGAAAGAATATTCTAAATTAATTTCCATCCACCGTTCTCGAATAGCGGATAAGCGAAACCTAAAGCTAATGTTATTTAAGATATCGTGATAGTTGAAACGCTTCGCCAACGGAATGAGTAGGCATCGGCAAATATTTGATTATAACGTGAAATGTTACAGCTTCCCTAATGGAATGAAAGCTACTCGTGGTTGATGATTGATAAACACCGCACTAAACAGGCATTCGTTCAGATAGCAAAGAAGCTAAGTTATAAAATCATTATTTTGCTGCTACCAAAAAAAAAAAAAGTAGTAAGCCAGATAGAGCACCGGCACAGAATGTATCCTGCATGGATGATTTGTGTTTCGGTCGATAAACACAATGCAGTTCGCTTTTAATCTGTGGCTCGCACAACCGTTTCCTCAATTTCACAATTGCCTAATGAGTGTGATGCTATTATGCGGCGGTAGCTAGCCCGAAACAGCTACCAAACAGACGTACCTGCCTTCGAATGCGAGTGTGATATAGGTGCTTGCGCGCAGCCACCGCCTCCTGTGTGCAGTAAAATCTCTTTCCGCATCGCGGGTGGTGGGTGCGGGCGGAAACGAAGTTTTGAGATTGTTTCGGTCCAGGAGATGAATTTGCATTCATCAAGCTCATACGGCAAGAAAAATACGATGCGTTGATACACGTGCGCCGTCGGTTGCTGGCGTGTTGGTGGTGTTATCCGATACAAAGGTTTCATGTTGTCCACCAGACTACTACTACTCGCCAAAGGTGCATTCGAAATGGTGTAGTCGCACGGCAAAGGGAAATCGGATGCAGAAGCGACAGATGACGTCCAGAAGTCGGATCGGATTCTAGCGATAAATGGGCATGCACTGAATAAGTAATGGCCCGACACACGCTTCCCAATTTTTCGTCCATCTAGCATTGCAAATTGGGTGCGCTGGGATATGTTCATTGTCGGTGCTCTAGTTCTGTTTTGTGGTATGGTTGTCTTGTGGATGATCAATTTTTTATCAGACTTCGCCAGTTGTAGGTGCCGAAACAGCGCTTTGCGTCGGTTATACAAATGCTTTAACTGATTTTTAAATTTACCTATTTTACACTAATTTAAAATACGCTTGTTGAGCCGTTTTATGTTATAAATTTAGCTATGAAATTAGCTGTTTCAGTTACCTAAATATGGGTAAACAGTTTTCCAGTTTCATATTATTTTTCGACAAAAACTGTACCTATAAGGTACCTTCAAAATATGGCAGCTTTTTCAACGCATTGCCGAATAAAGTAAAAAAATATATATATACAAGCAGACAAAATTTGAAAAACTTAGACGTCATGTTTTTGTATTTTCTATAGTAGTTTATGTTAAAACTAGGGGCCAATATTTTTAAACTACAGTAAACTGTTAAAAAAAACTAACGTTAACGTTTAAACTGAAATGATATGTCAATAGACACTGTAGCAAATTTTACCTTTATTTACTCGTTCAAGGTTTCGTGAAGGATATTTTTAAATTTTAAATTACGTTTTATCGAAACAAACATAAAAAGTCTATACCAATCTATATGACATGAAGTGGAATCAGAAAATAGGTTTGCAAACAAAACGTTTTTTCGTCCCGTCAACTGTGTTGTGTGGACATTTTCTGGAAAAACCTGCCCTAAACATGATTTGCGATTTAGCGTTTGAAGCACTGCAAGTTCGGTAACGAAAACGCAAATTGTTATGTATCCCCGCTACTAGCAGATTTGAATGATCAGATCCAATTGTTCAATTGTTATTTTCTTATCGCCTGACCTGCTGTGATGTATTGATATGGAGGCAAAAGATGCCGCAGTATACGTAGGAATGAACATTGTTCTCTCATTACTTCCGCAATATCTACGGCTTCGAGATTTGATCTCTTTATAATACGACAAAGCACGGTTGAATGATTCAATGCGATCGAAAACCAGCACAAAGGAGTTGAGAACATGATCTCATCGTAGGCAAATCTTTGTAAAAATTTGCATCGGTAACGATATTTGGTTACCGTCTCACTGCCGGAACTTCGAATCTGTTTTTTCACTTAGTTTTCCTGTACAAAGCTAGTATTAAATTACATTCAAAAACCAATATCATCATGGAAGAACTTCGTTTCATGGAAGCATGGTATCTCGATTTCAATACTTATTTGAAGTAAGACATTGCGGGAAAAATGCGTAAGTATAAGTAGTACTAATTTCAATGTTTTACATTGCGATTAGTTGTTTCTATCAAAAACCATCGAATAGTGTGACGCATGTTTATATCAAAGCAACAGCAATGTATTGCTTCAAGTTTTGTATTGTATTGTATGCTAGAAAATTGATATTAGAAAGCACAGTTTTCGGCTAGTGTACTACGGCTATGCCAACGCTTTCCAAAAAAAAACCTTTGATGGACAGCAACCATTCACTTGTTGTTGGCATGGAGTGAACTTTGCCACTTAGATGTTGTCATCAGGCGAATCTAGAAATACCGGGCAAAAGTTCTTCATGAAATAAAGTTTTTGCATTTCCCCTACAAAGCATTCTTATTCACGGGTTATGAAATTAATCGCTCAAACTGTGCTAGTTCCTAACACATTATTTGACAAAAAAAAAAAAACAAAAAAAATAGTTCAAAACTTTACCGGCCCCGAGACCTCGACATCACCTGGCGTAGTTACGATGCAGATGAATCCCGTCCTATGAACCCATAATAATGTGTGCAGCAAAATTTTTAGCTCCTCAAAAACTCCGTTTCTAGCCACTATCCAAGGGATACTAGGATTCCAGCAGAAAGTCACAGAAAACTGCCTTCGCAGATCTGGCGTTCATGTTTTATTTTTTATTCCACCCGTTCCAACCTCACGGAAAGCAATTCCCCTGCACAAGCACGAACAAAAGCGTGAATAAAGTTTGTGCCTTGTTGAGCATTTATGAGCTGAATGAGAGTGACGAAAAACGCATATAACAGAACCGGCTGGAACACACACATACTTCCAAACACACACACACAGGAATGGAACAAAAAAAGCCCAAAACTAAATCAACCACCACCGGGACGGGAAAAGTGAATGGAAAACACAACTAAGCGCGTGCATCGTGCAGTCCAGACTCATGAATTTGTTTTCCACCATTTGCCACGTCAGTTTGACGAATTGCGAAAGCGAACTGAACAAATGTGAAGCACGGAAATGAAAATTGGACAAAGTTTTGCACGATGCTTTTTTGTTTGTGTGTGTGTGTGTGTTTGTGTGTTTGTGTTTGTATGCCTCGGTCTTGTTATGCATCCTGGTTTTTGCTGCACTCTGGATTTCCTTGCATCAGGTTTTGCGTTTCTTGAATTTCGCGTTTTGTTGAACACTTTGCATCTGGTGATGGTTTGCTATTTTTGCTCTTACTTTCGAGTTCAACTATAATGGGGCTTAAATTCTGTTGTGTAGTAAATATGAAAACAGATCAAATAATGGAAAGACGAGAAAACAACAATAGATTTCATAATAGATTTCTAGAATCTGAACGTTGGTTTTCGTCTTTACTACAAACAATAAAAGCGGTAAAGGCCCTCCAGCACATCAGTAGAGATTTATGTGCTTGCACGTTGCATAAAAGCAAAAATTTGTGCAACCGCTTACAAGTGAAGCGCCAAGCACCAAACAATATTTGGTTTCGAGAAAATGTATTGTTCAAGATAGACTGAATTTGAAATATGATTTCTGACAATCAAATGAAAACAATTCTGTAAAATGGTTTATTTTATTGATTTGTGGTTTCAAAATCTGTAGTATGTTTTCTGTATCTGTATCAAAATCTGTAATAGTATAGCATTATTGGCAATTTAAAAAACCACGATCAGAATGTTTCACATTTAAAACAAAATTTTTTTAACCAAAATTTGTTATAAAGAATACATTTTCATATCACAGAAGCCAACTTTCCTCAAAATAATATAAATTTAAAAAAATTCAGAGTTTCTTAATACAACGTTTTACTCCTCTTAAACAATTCTAATTATGAATTGCATGGTCTGAGTGATATTTTACTATTTGATAACCGATTTCTAACATTTTTAGTGAATTGTACGCTAAAGTGTTTCCGTTTGTGATTCCGTTTGTGATCCAGATTTAGTGTTTCCGTTTGTGATCTAGACTCCAACCCGTTCCCGTTTCTCGACCTCTCGGTTAAAATCCTCAAATATCACGCTCTATGCTCTTGGTTTCGATGAAAAAATTATTCTTCAATTATTAAAATTAATACTAGACTAATTTTTTAAATGATATTATAGTTCCTGCAAATGCGTGATACGTTTTGGCATATTTTCGAGGACGTTAGAATTATTGGTAACACATGCTTGTATGTTACATGTAAACACGTGGTTTTTTAAAGGATTGTTCGATTTATTTTGGTTGCGTACGATCACTATGATTATAAAAGACACAAAACCGCGCATCTCGAAGAATAATAAAAATCACACTAGTGGTACGTTTCGGCAACGAAGGCAAAAAATCGCAATCGAGTAATATTCTAATTATCTGAATTTAAATCAGCGCTGGAAAATTAAATTAAATTGTTTAACATGATCTACCGTGTGCCGAGGTGACTATCACGTGTGCCGGATTGGTAAAAAGGCGCAACGTACAACAAGAAACATTGTGAATTTTCAGCACGTATAAAGTGAAACGGGCCATTCCGAGCGC
The DNA here is from genome assembly GCA_000473445.2 of Anopheles farauti. Lineage (NCBI taxonomy): Eukaryota > Metazoa > Arthropoda > Insecta > Diptera > Culicidae > Anopheles > Anopheles farauti. The sequence goes on along the minus strand of KI915051.1, from coordinate 1,066,877 downwards.
CGAAGAGACAGGAAACCGGGTTCACCGGTATCAAAAGCCATTAGTGTATTGAAATTGGATCTGGACGATGAAATAATTGAACGTGCAATTGAATGTTCGAACGAAAGCACAGGAACGCTTAGCGTGTGACACAGCTGTGCAATAATGACCCGGTTGGAAGCGATGGCGGATGCGATCGTGGTATGCCAGTGGTTTTCTGCTAGCCTCAATTATACGATTGATCAGACTTTGAAAGAATTAGAATTTCGTTAAAAACCCCCTTCGACTGACGGGTTTGCGAGCAAGTGATTGGAACGGATGAAACTAATGCATGTTTCAATGCTTTATAGAGAAACACAATTATGCACAATGAAGCAAACCGGCGATGGAATTGAACTTTATAATTCATTTCGGCAGGATATTGTTTAGCTCAGCTTTTACATGCACCACAGCACACCGCTTTGCTTTTGCTTTCACAAGGGATTGCGAAATCTTATTATTTCCGGCATACATAAAGATTTTCATTTCGCTGAACTCTTTCAGCTCAAAAATTTGCGTTTTCCCGCACCGAGCCATTGTAGAGCCTTAAACAACTGATCCGTTGTTGGGCTGCCGTTTTATTTTTTTTTGTTTTCTGCATTTCGTTGCTTCGTCGCTTCTCATCTTTTCAGGACCATTTCCACTCGGTGGGAAATGCTATCAAAACAGCAATGCAAATGAGATTATGTACAGAGTATCGCCCATGTTTGTCTTCCTGCCCACGATGCAGTTTCCCTGCCAGTTCCGCGCCGCGACTGCCGAGCGTAATGAGTTTGTTGTGCAGTGTCGTTTGGGGTTCTCTTTAGCTGCTCGGGTAGCACCTCCGTGTCGTCCGTCCGTTCCCGTTGAGTTGAGGTGGGAACGGATTCGAGAGGTAGTGAGCAGCAAGCACAGAGCTGGGATTCAGTTTCAATCTCCGGGTTAGTCATTGTCCATTCCCATCTACACGTGCCAGTCCATTCCTTCATTCATCATTTTCACCGGTGAAGTGATCACTGCGGCAGCTTTTCCAGTTGCACCATGGTGTTCATACGAGCGTTCGTCGTTCAACAAACTATCCGACCGCCTATGCCAACAGTCTTATTCCGTTCAATTGAGACTTCAAAATTGCCATTCAACAGTGGCTGGCTAGCACGGAGAGTAGTGCTTAGTTGTTGTATTCAAACATGGTACAAGCTTTTCACGTTTTGTTTATTTCTTTGCTTTAGCGAAGGAAGCACAGTATAATGGCAAGCTTTCAGGCAGCTAAGCCTGCTAGTGTGTTGATTTGTCAATCTAGTCGGATTGGTCATGTTCATTTGATTTATGCTCCCTAGCTTCGTTCATGTCGCACCCATTACAGACACACAATGCTATAGCACGCAAATTACAGCAAGAAAAATGTTCGATTAAAGAGTAAGCCACCAAGAATGTGATATTTACAATTTGCGAGAAAAGTAGACTTAACTCATTAGCTCATTAGACCCCTAGACCAAATAACAGTTTCCCAACCTCGTGTAATTTTATAAACAGAATTATTGTTGTTTACCCGCGTGCTATTCCAAACAACATCTTCAAGCAGCTTAGAGCAATCGTTGCTGCCTAGAGCAATCGTTATATTACCAGCAGCGTATGTCTTGATTTTGTTTATCGCTTTGTAACCTCCTTAAAGCAAGATACCTATTTTAATCTGTATGTCGACAACATTTGTCGACAACAAATAGTGTTATTATGCTTTGATACAACGCTAGAGTATGCGTTTGTATAAAAATCGTAGAAATATGAGCACGATTATTTAATAAAAAACAAAACCTGTAAGAAGTGCAGGGATTAAAATGAACTTAAACCACGATGTAATCGTTTACAAGCAACACTTTCAGGAATGAAAATTGAGAAACTAAGGAACATGATGCCAACCACGAGATGGAACGCAATGTTTTTGCTGCGCGGGGAATACGGGAGGGATTAATTGGAAAAGTTTTTCCGAGAGAACTCCAAATAATAACAAAAATGAGTCGGACCCGAGCGGCTCGTCCAATACAGCTAAAGCATCGCCGACAATGCGCTAATCTCATTTCTTTATTCATGCACGAGCATCATTCAGATGGTTCGACTTTAAATCCACACAGCTCAAATGAAAGGAGCTACCTTTCAGCAGAACAAATTGTTTATTATGCTTATAGCGTTTGATTTTGATGTTTTTGTTTGGTTTTTGTTTTATTGTTAACTCTACTCTCAACGAGCACATTCCGTACTGCGTTGCATATATTGCAATACTATCAGATCGTAAATTGGTCGTCATTGGTGCCAGATTTTAAATTGTCTTATTCGGACGGGTTGAGTAGTAATGAGTATCGTATTGTTTATCCGATATAACTGTGTGATTGGTAAGTTTACTTTTGTTTTTATACCGATTTCTTATGCAAGGGAAGTTTTTAAGAGTTGCTCCCATTGTTGATCTATTCTAAACATTGCTGCATGTATGGTGCAACAGCAATTTAATAATAACAATGCATTAATGTGTCAAGTATGTGCACCATACTATTTTAATCAGTGATGAAAAAAAAAACAATAATGATATGTCTGATTGTTTAGGCCAGTATGTTTGATATGCATTCACATACATTAAACTTTATGGTAATATAAATGCTGTTCAGTAACTGTGTTGCATGTGTTGTTAACATATAATCAAATTTTTCACAATTGTGCAAAGTTTCCTGGTAATTGTTTTAATTTATGTTTTCTTGCTGTATTACTGCTTCCCCGCTTATGAATGCATCTAACGAAACGGTTGAGTATGCTCCGGTCGAGTATAACATCTGTTGTTTGTATGTAAATCAAAATTATAATTTTAGAAAATGTACCTCACTGATGAGTAGGATACATATTTTTATCTTATTCTTTATATTCCTGAAGTCAAAAGGTCGCTCGAAAGTAGGAAAATAGAAGGGAAAATAAGAAAGTACGAAAGGAAAATAGGAAAGTACGAAGGGAAAATGGTTTCTTATATTCCAATCTTCATCTGCACAGAAATTAAAAGAAACTAGAAGCTTTAAAAATAAATCTTTTTGGTGATTTATTTAGCTCATATATCATTGGGATTCGATTTTTTTTGTCAAATGGAAAAGTTTAGTTTTCGTTAAACGTACCCTTACTATCGTAGTTGTTGTAAATCTTAAATCACCACGTGAATAATCAGATCAATAGAATAAAATGTAGTTGTAAGAAATAGTATATCAAAGAATTTAATTAGCGACAATATTATCATCTAACCTCCTCTACGCTAACTATCTAACTAAATTCATGAACATACTCACATTATTCATATTTGAATCTCCGTGGCGAGTAGTGACTCACAGAAATGAAAATATTTTATTCATTTGATTTTTGGCCAAAATTTAGCCAACTCACTCTTGAACATCACAAAGTATGGATTTCAAATGTACTCCTATATTACTTTTAGTAATCATTCAGGTCATCGGTAGATTCCAAATCCATCCAAAATCAGATTCGATCCAAATCCCTATCGTCCGTGGTTTTATGCAGTTTAAGCTTTATCCGAAATCCAATTCCATACCCGATAACGCTTCTCCTTAAAGCAGTTAAAAATTTCCACCGTTTTGTAAAACTTTCCACTGGTAGATCTAAAAACGTTCGTGGTATGATAGCAAATTCAATCCATTTGACACGTGGACGCTTCCGATCTCAGCTATTCAGCTTTAAAAATAATTTATTTTAAAATTGTTTCCTTAAAAAATATTAAATTTTTATTTGTTTTATTTGGTAGTGAAATAAAAAAAAATATTAAGTAAAATTTTCTAACCCAATGTTAAATATTAAATATTTAAATGTAAATATTCACATGTTAAATATTAAGTGAAATTTTCTGATCTAGACTTAATTCGCCACATATGAGTTAAACAAAAGGTTTATGTTACTTTTAATAAAGAAGTAATTTAGTATTATTAAGTTTAAAAATCATACTGCTAGCTGTACTTCATGTTTTTTATGTGTTCTAGTTTTCAAATGATCAAGAAGTGTAAATTTAATTGAATACAAATAATGTTTAAACACCCAAGGTATGTAATATAATGAAATGAAAAATTTAATGTATATCAACTACACATACTACTAAAAAAGATTCAGCCAGAGGAACGTTTTCGTGCGTAGAATACCTATTGCAAAAAAAAAAGAAATAGAGAGTGAAATAGATGGAGACAGTTCTTTATTTTTGCTTGGTATATAAGGTTTCGTTACATTAATAAAAAAGTAATCATTAATAAAACAGTTAATTTTACTAACGCGATGACATTATAACGAAAGCAAATAAATAAAATAAAAGCACAACGGTGAGTTATAAAACCGAAGGCAAATAAATTTTCTTATGATTTTTTTATAAACGAATCCCAACTCATTTACGTCATTCACCTGCACCGACAGATAGCGTAGAAACACTGGTTTGATGTAAGAAGATCACTATCTGAAGTGTAACGTAACTTAAAGGAGAAAAAAAAATTGTTGTATGTGTTGCTATTTTCGGATCGTTTGAAATGAATGAACGATCAAAATAAGTGCTTCAAAGTTTATTTAGCGCCAGACAAGACGTGTTTGACACGTGTGTCAACAGTGGCCGTTGAATGTACTCCTATCAACAGTTGTGGTCCTCTTTTACCGTACAAACAATACCAACAAACTGCACCGAAGAAGCCGCGACTTCTTTCTCCGTTTGGCAACGCAGGCTGTAGCAGCTTCGGCTCTGCAAAAGCTTTCATTCGTGTTGAGTCGATGTGTTTCCATCAGCTTACTTCATATGTTTCCGTAGTAAGTCCATAAGTGGTACCAGTACATCTATATCGTTTTCGAATCATCATACAATGAAGCCATTATTAACTCACGCTCTGTATATTGCTGGCAGCGAAACCATTTATCGAGCCCCTAAATTTTGTACAAGATGCTGTAAGATCAACCATTCAAACATATCTATTACGATGGTGAATCGTTTTCACTCAGTTACTTTATAGCTGTCACAATGGTAACATTAAACTTGTTCTCATTTCGTTCGATTCAGAAACGTGTTTTACTGGTAGTCGGTGTAAGTATATCTGTAGCTCTGTATTTCCTACTGTCTATGGACCGGAATGTCACAAAATCCGTTCAACAAATTAACCAAGAACGACTCGTACATCTACGGGCAACATGTGAACGCACCAACAACGCAGGAAGTGCGTGAGAAAAAAAAATACAATCCACAATGTGCCAGACGCAATACATTCTAAATGTTCGGTTTCGTTTACAGAATACACAATAGAACCTTCGTTCTACATCCATGTGAAGAACGAGAGCTTGCTGTACTGCTTGGTGTTTAAATCCGGTACAACTACCTGGTTCTACAACATTAACCGCTGGGCTGGCGTTAGTGAGGAGAAAATTTTGGACGACAAAACGGACAACTTCAATATCGCTCGACAAAAGTATCCATTCGAAAATCCGCGTGTGCTACTTAACAGCATGAAAAACACGTTCTCTTTCATCGTGGTTCGCGATCCTTTCGCGCGGCTGATAAGTGCCTACGAGGAACGTTTGCTCGCGCAACTACACCCGTACTTCAAAAACCTTTCACACCAAATTTACCAACGGTATCATAGCGATGGAAACAAATTCGGTATTCCTTCCTTTCAAGACTTTGCTCGGTACGTGGTAGATCAATCGCTAAACAACCAACCGTCGGATCTTCACTGGCGGCCTATCAACGATCTGTGTACCCCGTGCCTTGCTCGATATGACGCCATAATAAAAATGGAAACATTCAAGCAGGATTTAGAGTACGTTAAAAATTGTACTCACTTGCATGATAAAATTAAATCCGTGCAGATGAATCATTCGCGACGCGATCCGCTCGAGCGGCTAATAGAAAAGTATTTTTCTCAGTTATCTAAACAACAGTTTGACGATCTTTATAACATTTATCGCATAGATTTTGAATTGTTTCAATACTCACCGGAAAAGTACTTACAGCATGTCAAAAAGGCATAACACATTTCTTTTAGTAGTTAGATAGTTAGTTACCAATAAAACACCCGACATTGTAGCTGCTAACTGATTTGATATTGTGTCAACTTGAAAAAACACTTATTTCCGAAAGGATTATAATACATCATTAATACTCCGTTACTTGAGCTAAATAACTTATAGCAAAAACATAAAGGACATCAATCACAAAGAATAAACGATGAAGATGACATGGTTTGAAAATGGTTGCAGTATCAAACAGCAACGTACCAAGCTTATGTGCAAAGGCATGTTTAAATAATTGAAGGACAAATATATCGAGAACCATTAAAGTCCTTGCACTTGCCCAACCCTTTTAAACAGTTCTTCTGGGGTGACTGTCCTAGCAAAACCTTGCAAATTGAATAATACATTGCGAAATAGTAAAAACTATTTATTTAATTAGTATATACCATCACATAACAATATTAAAACGATAAGATATGTAATAAAACTCAACATCGTATATGTTTAATTTAGTATTTACATTTAATTATGTGTAACGAAACCTACCGATCTAGACCAAAGCCTTTGGAATTTGGAAATACATGTCGGCAGAGTATCCAAACAGCTCAAAATCAATCTCATAGATACTGTATAGCATATCGAATTGCCTTTGAGTCAGCTGAGAGAAATACTTTGCGGCAAGACCGTTTACCGAATCTTTTCGTACGTGATTAACGTGAGCCAACCGCACGACACCTTCCAGCCTGGCGGCCTTTACTAGCGTCTGCACATCACGCGCGTACGTTTCCATCTTTACTATAAAGTCGTACCTGGCCAAACATGGCGTGCAAAGATTGTTGATTGGACACCAGTGGATATCTAGCGCGAGGGTAGTGTTATTATATTCCACGTCATCGATAATGAACTGCACAAAATCACGGAACGAAATGTTACCACCTTCATTCGGATGGTAGCGATGGTAAATAGCACGCGACATACGCGAGTAGTACGCATTTTTCATACTAACGAGTCTATCTTCAAATGCACTTATTAATCGCTCGAACGGATGCCGCACGACGATAAACGAGAACGAATGCTCCATCGAATTCATGAGTGTGACGCGGTTTTCCTTCGGGTAGAACTTTCGCGCCAGAAACAGATTATCTACATGCATAATCTCGTAGTCGGTGAAACCTGCCCACGAGTTGAAGTTGTAAAACCATGAGCTTGTGCCAGCTTTGAAAACCAGGCAATAGAGCAGGCTATGGTTCTTACTGTGCAAGTAGAATGCAGGCTGTAGGTTGGTGTCTGTAACGACAATGTGGCACGATAACTTGCTCGTTCTTCTTTCTAACTTTCGTCCCCCAGCGGCACTACTTACGTCCACCATTATTCCGTCGTTTGCAAGCTTTCGCTAAATGGTCTAGTCGCCATTCATTGATATCTACAACCGATTCACTTCCAAAGCGGGCACGGATCAGCTCGTAGTTGAGAAAGTAAATCAGCAGCATCATTATCACAAAGCAGCCGGCTATGCTTTTCTGCACGTTGGATGTGGTTAAAGTAAATAGCTGACATTTCATTCGTCTTTTAATTTTACGAAACAACCGATTAAAGGTCGGTACTTTTAAGTGGCTCAAGTCCTCACTAGTAACCATTTTCTAAAGCGATTGTTTTGGCACGACTTTCCCTGTATGTCAACTCACGCTGCAATGAGAATGCAACAAATAATTTAGCTTACTAGCGGTACTAGTTCACCTTTCTACAGCCGTGTATTGGTCGTCCGTCGGAAAACCGTGCATGTGGACAAACAATACTTTGTTTAAATGGTTGTTTATTGTTCTACCGTTTTCATTTTATACCTCGCATAAGTTTCTTTATAAGCGCGTGCCTGTAGCACACCCATCAATAGAATGATTCAACAAAATTTGAAAAGCTCGTTCTACGTCATATCAAAAACAAATTTACGAAGATTCAGCAGCATTGTATACTGGTTTGCACTGCCTTAGGATTGATACACGTTCGTATGGGGTACGCAAATTCCATATACGTTTACATGTACTTTATACACTATCTATTCCAACTACCACTACGATGCCCACAGTTATTACGTATTATCGCAAAGCAACATTCTTGCTGCTATCACAACGTCAACTACGGCTTTGGTAATAATAATGATAATACTATTAAATATTTAAACATTCTTACATACATGTATTTTAGATTTTAAAATTTGTTATTAAAAATAGAGAACAGAAACATATTTCGCAACATTTGTTTCAATCGATTTAGATTTCTTTCTGTTTTTTTACTGATTATACTGATCGTAAAGCCAGCTGATCGTAAATATTTGGGAGCAGAAAAAAACCACCGGAGGATTGGTAACTGGGTACCATACACCCAATATAAAAAAGGGTGTGTTAACTATAGAGCTCTATATCTATCCTGCATGTGTTAACAATAGAACTGTATAGTTAACACATGCTGGACTGTGTTAACTATAGATCCATCACGGTTCTTATTGCTGCCTACGAGGTTTTGTCCCGAATACTCTTCTGCCGTCTCGCGCCACTTGCCAAAGATTTTGTCGGAAGCTATCAAGCCGGTTTTGTTGGAGGAAAATCGATGACTTACCTAATCTTCACTCTGTGGCAAATCCTCTAATAATGCGGTGAGCATCAGATCCCCAGTTCATCGACTTCAAGGCGGTCTCCGACATCATCGACCGGACGGGCTTGTGGAACAGTTGTATTATCATCCAAAGTTCGCATTTCTCCTAAAAGAATTTTCAAATACTCTATATTACATCGAAATCAGATTGATATTTTTCATATAAAATGCTTTGTCCGAGACAAACAGAGTAAAACATTGTAAAATTGTAAAAATCTTCAGCTTCGAAACTGTGTTTTATAGTTTTCGAAACTGTTTTTGAAAAAAAAATAAGCGACTGCTTTTGTATGATGATAGGTAAGAAAACAAAAAGAAGGATTGTACATCAAATTGATTAAAAAACTGCTACTGATAGCAACTGATATTATAATTTTCTATACCTGATAATTTTAAAATGTTATTAGTATTCCAATTTGATTGCCAATTTGATTCAATTTGATCCAAATTTGAATGCCAATGTTTCGTTTAATATGTCCGGAACAACCTGAAATATTTCATGTCTTTTCGAAACATTTCAACCACTTTGTTTGCAATGCTGGATTATTTGTTGTTTGTCCAAACGAATGTTTTCAATGTCAACCGATAATTATATAATTTTACATGAACATCAAACAGTTGCAATTGAAAAATACATAATAATAATGTTCTCGTTGCGACAGATCTTACCAATCGACAATAGTACAGTGCTGAAGCTAATGCTATAAACTAGAGCACGCCTATGACGGTTTGGAACCGTAGGAGCATGATGGAACCTGCAAATTAAAAAAGAAAAAGAAAAAGATGTCGATCTGAAAGGAAACACAAACGAAATCTCCTCCCAGTGGTGTTTTTAATGGTAAGATTGAATTGTGTTGTACAAATTACCATCACAAGCAGGTTTTTTGGGGAATCACCACATTAACATGCTTATTAAATTCAATAAAGAGGAATTTCCCTTCATATCGTGTGCTTCTGATACATACTATTCTCCGCTTTCTTGCAGCACTGGGCATTGTAGTGCACAGCAAACATGATGAATGCTTCGGAGGGCCACTGGGAACCCCTTGCCGAGATCTACCTATCACACCCGTTGGTGAAGGATAAGAAAAAGAGCATTTATTGTTTGTGCAGCCGTGTGTTCATCAAGAACTACTACGATGTTTACGTGTCCACCCTGGAACGAGGAGAGTCCGTGCCCTTGATGTCATCGATGGATCCCGCAGCACAAGCAGAGCAGTCCAATACTCCGATAGCAATAAAGACGGTGGAAACCAAGGACTACGATAAAAATGTTCGAAGCGATACACTACCTGCCACAGTCCATGCTGAGGAAACGCTGGACGTGCTGGATCGCGCTGAGGTTGATGATGTGTTTATAGAAGAACCTTTAGTGAAGCAGCTAAGTTTCGGACGCGATGGCTCACGTAAAATGCCTTCTAAATGGGGTGATCGCGACCAGACTGGAACGACCAGTGACGTGAGCTGTTACTTCAGCGCTAGTGCAAGCCATTCCGATACGAACTATTGCAGTACGGACGAGCATGAACATGTGTTGTACGCTCCAGGTGCTGGATCGCAAAATGTTCCGACGGAGATTACGAGCAACAGTGGTAACACTGCGCGAGGTTTTGTAGCTTCCGGATTGCATTCGAGTGATAGTGGTGCCGATCTGTCTGAACGTATTCACGAACGAAAACTTTCGTTAAAAGATGAATTGCTCGAGGGTGCCAGAACAAACGTGGATGAGACGGAACGTCAGCGTCGTGGTTGTACCGGACCGGTGTCGTCCGTGGCTTCGATGGAACGAAACAACAGTCTTCCAGAGGCGTTCGGACGCGAAGATTTGCACGAAGCTTGGGAAACATTTTGGAGCAAACACGGCGAAGCAATAATATGGGCATCGTGGATCGAAAAGTACAGCGACTATATCAATCCGGAGTATCTAGAATCCGGTGAGCAGGGAGAAGCGACGGGCACCAATACACCACACGACAAAAGTGAAGCAACGCCGGGGACAGCAACCGAGGTGGATAAAGATTTTTCCTTCGATAACGATGCCATGATAGCGGGGGCTAGTATGGAAATTGTGGTATCTGCCTGTTCACCCCATCCGTACACGAAAACATCCTACCAAACCGCCCATTGGCCGCTGCCTTTGAGCAGTGGTACCGGCGATGAACTGCTCTGGAACACGCACCGTTCCGGTAGCGGTGAAAACGACGCTCTCCTAAGTCCACGCTGTGATTCGGTTACGTCGAGCATACCGCTTACGATCGGCACCACTGATTCCATGACCAACGTAACGCGCATGACCATTTCAAGCTACGACTTTTGCAGTTCGAAGGTTAGCTCTGAGAGCTCCAACCTGTCCGAGAGTCTCAGCTCAGAAATTTCGAACGAAAGCTCGAACAGCTCGGACATGCTCGAGACGGAATACTTGGTCGGTGCGAATCAGTCGGCTGGCGCACCGCTACCAAACGACGACGATGAAGAGGCAGCGATGGATGGCGAGCAGTACTGGCAGATTCTCTGGCAGCAACACTTCCAGGAGCTGTACGCCAAACATTACCATCACTTTATGGCCGATCATGCGCACGACGATCAAACTGCCGGAAGCACAGGAGGAGGATGTGCTGAACGTAGTACAAACGTAAAGTATCACAAGCGTAAGCGTAATAGCAATAATGGCTCAGAATGGTGCGGTACCGATTCCTATCAGCTGCGGGTGGAGCACCAGTTACCGGAAATGGTGGCCGAGATGCGTTTATCTCAGAACGAAGGAAAGCGCTCGGAACCACATGAGGGAAACGATACGAAAGATAGCAAAGATGCGGGAAAAGGAGCACCAACGGAGCCGGTAGAAGACTTATCAGTAGTATTGCAAGCTTATGGCCTACCGACAGCGTTCGGTAAGCAAGCGCAATCTTCGGCGGGCGATGGAGATGATCGACCACCGAACGAAAAACCTATTAATTTGAAACGTAGCCACGAGAGCGACAACGAAGAAACGCCCAAAGAACGCTTGAAAGCCGCGTTCGAGTTGATGGGATACTGTTTTTCCGATCCGGCAAATGAGACCGAATCGATCATAAACATCTCCGGCGAGGTTGTGTACCGGAAGAAGCATATTCGTTTGCACAATCGAGTGCTGAAGATGAAGCACCACAAACCGAAACACACGTACTTCGATGATGATGGCAACGAACTGCAGGTTGCCGGTAGCGGTACCGACAAAACGGATGCAGTGGCCCCGGAAGCGCTGCTACTTCACACCTCCTCCGACGACGACGAGGCCAACCCGGGAGCAGTGGGCCGAGCAAGCGTACGTTCTAGCACAATCCTTGAGCATAGCCAGCAGCCGCTCCCGATACCGGTCGGCAAGGAGTCCGATTCGCTGGAGAGCGGCGAAGGTCCCGAAGCTGTTGAGGACGCACCGGCGGAGACTGCTTCCACCATGCCGAACAGTGCGAAAAAGGAGAAGAAAAAGAAACGCAAAACCAAGTTCGTCGCGAGCCTTCCGGCTGACATCGCCAACGATCGCTCGCTGCTGAAGTATTGGTATAAACGATTTTCCTTGTTTTCCTTGTTCGACTCCGGTATACGGCTCGATCGTGAGTCCTGGTTTTCCGTAACGCCGGAAAAGGTGGCCGCCCACACGGCGGAACGTTGCCGGGCGGATCTGATCGTCGACGCGTTCTGCGGTTGCGGTGGCAACGCAATCCAGTTTGCTCTCAGCTGCCAGCAGGTGATCGCCATCGATATCGATCCGCGCAAGATCGAGATGGCCAAACACAATGCCACCGTGTACGGTGTTGCGGATCGGATAGATTTCATCGTCGGCGATTTTATGCAGCTTACTGACCGTTTGCGGGCCGACGTAGTGTTCCTATCGCCACCGTGGGGTGGCCCGGGCTATCTAAAGGAGGAAGTGTACGATCTGGAGCAGTCACTGCTGCCGGTACCGGCGACGCAGCTGATGGCAGCAGCACAACGCGTGAGTAAAAACGTTGCTCTCTACTTACCGCGCAATTCCAACACGCAGCAGCTGACGATGTTGGCCGGAGCGAACGGGGCCGTTGAGATAGAGCAGAACTTCCTAGATCGGAAACTGATCGCCCTAACTGCGTATTATGGCGATTTGATCAACGAATAGATCATTATGTTACGTGTTGTGGTTAGGCACACTAAGCAAAGCTAAGCGAAGAAGCGTATGAGGATAGCAGAAAGGTAGAACAAATCTAAGAAAAGAGCGAAACTATTGAAACCGTTTTGCAACTGCATTCCACCATCTTAAACAGACTTACGGTTTGACTGACGGATCTTCCTGCAGTGAATATTTATTTCATAATCATTTAGTATATCTTCACCACGATCAGGTGCTCAATAGTTCAATTCAACTCAAATTATGAAATCTAGAAATGGCAATTATGTATATTTATACTGTTCTCCGCTATTAAATCAACTAAGAGAGACAGAAATGTAACTTTTTTTTCTAACGAATTGGTTTCTCGACATTATACAAAAAGCAATTTGAAGTGGCAACAAATTTAAACAAACATTACTACTAAATTGTTTAACATTTAAATTACGCCCACCCACAGGCAGTCATAGTTGCTGCAGGTAAATTCGTCAGTTGCACCCTATTATCATTGTGCGTTCTATCAATAGAAATAGCAAAGGAAACACCAACGAGGCGACGCACAAACGCAACTAGGTACACCGAAACCCAAACCAGGCTGACAAACTCTTTCCGAATACGTTGGTTTGAGTATGTTCTATGGCATCTTAATGTAGCTGTACTGTAGGACGTCAATAGTCGATAACAATAGTTTCTTACCATGAGCCATCGGGCCGGTAGTTTATACTGGCAAGACTTAATCCTATTGATCTGTTGGCTTAACGATCGTATGTACATTTTAGCAAGTTTAATTTTCCCTTCCGTGATGTTATGCCCGCTAGTAGCCCATTTTACCATTAGGACAATCTTGACGGTAGGGGACCTGACTTGAAATCTAATATGTGTAATCCGTTTTAAGATGCATTTCGTTTACATTGTGCTAAAACACAGTTAGGTAAGGCGTTTGTGTTCGTTTTTATCTTTCCTCACAACGCAATTTGGAAAATCATATTTCTAAGATCATTCTGTTTTCGGTTTCTTGATGAGTGTTTGGAATGTTTGCCGAGTGACAGTAACGAAATAATACTATTAAAAGAAATGAGCAAAACTAGAGGATCTTACGCAAGAAAAGTATAACTGAATTGAAAATAAAACATATTTTATTTCATCACGTGTATTTATCTGTACGAGTTGTTAATGCTACTGAACATGACAGACGGCAGTTCACGCTGTTTTGTGCTTTCATTCTTCTGTCCCATTAACCTGTTTCATCTTTCATCGGCGCGCATGGTGTTGTCTCTCGTCCTGATGGCTTTCGAGCGAGCCATCGGTTCCCTCTGCTGATTGCGTGTGAAGGAAGTTCATGTTCAAGGTCGAAAATGTGTTGTTTATTTCGAAACAGGTTTCAATCATTCCAGCGAACTGACATAGTTGCAGACTTATCTACACTTTTCTTCCCAATCATTTTATTTGTATGTCTAATAATTCAGCTTGAGTTATAGTTTTTTTGTTAGATGTTTCGCAGACGTATAGCATGGAGTAGTTCAACAGATATGTTGGCAACTATGCTGCCTATCAACGTTGTCGATGTGAGGAAAAAACATCCCCGGCGGCAGAACAGATTGTGCATTCCGATCGGTTTCGTTGCATTCAGGTTAAGCTTATCCTCAAGCAATGAACGATCTCAATGACGCAAGTACATTAAGAAAGGTCAAAGCATCGAATAAATTTTCTTGAAAGAGCAATTTATGTTGATCATATTTTTATTTTTGCTCTATCGAGCTTTACGAAGATGTAAAATCATCTTTTGAACTTCCATCCCGTATTTCCCTTGCAGTGGGTAGAATGAGACATTTTGGTTGTTAGAGAGCACGTTACCATGGTGTTAAAAATCCCTTACAAATCGCCACAAACAACCGCGAACCACAAACCCAACACAAACGGGTTTCGTTTCGAATGCATCCAACACACATACAACCACACAACCGTGGCTCGGAACTACTGGGCATGGAATTCACCTTGCGTATTGATCAATGGGTCATGAAACGTGGGCACGTTCACAAGCATAAGCGACGGCGGCAACGGCAAAAAGTAACCGAGGGCTAGGTAAAACCCTGCACACGACGATTGATTAGAGTCGGCCGAGTACATGACGGTGTGTTGTGGTCGCCAAGCAACGTCGTCGCCAGCTAACCGTTTCGGTCCGTTTGTCAGTCAATAGGACACATCTGGACGATACAGTCGTAATCAGGAGCGAGTGTGTGGACGAAACAATACGCGAACAAGTTTATAAAGTACACATTTTTTTAATAATCACGTTTTTTCAGTTTACAACAATAGTCTAACATGGTATGGTGCAATTGGGTCATTAAGTTCTAGTTTATTTTTTTCTAAAATTTTACTGCTAATCAGGCATGCGTGCGAAAGATGTTTGTTCAATTTTTGTGCAATATTTGTAAACTTTACCGAGTGTTTTGGAAACAATTTCGCGAAATTTAAATTTCTCTAGTGCTGTAGATAGCGTGGAACGTCACCAGGATTAGTTCTTCTTTTGGGTACCGTGGTTTTGGCCAGTGCTAATTTAATTAGAGTACCCTTCACAAAACACTGTCTGCACAAATAAAGGCGTGTGCGTCAGGAGCGTGTGCTAATACAAAACGAAGAGAACCGAAAGTGAAATGAAAATGTCCACTGAATGTCCATAACGTTCAGAAAAAAGTTTCAATAGCGTGCAAATTTTGTGAAGCGAGCTATGCTAAAATTCTTATCGATCTCGTCGTCACGAAGGCACGAAATTTAATGGCAGTGAAGTATTTCCTACGTATGCCCCACGGTGGTATATTTTAGATAAGTTAATTAATTAAAATGAAGCTTTATGATTTTTTAAACTTAAAATGAAATTTTCACGAATATAATTATAAATTAGATGTATAAATTCAAACTTTACATCATTTTAATTAAATCTAACAGCTAAATTCGAATTGTAAAAGAAAGCAAAGTTAATTTATCGCTTTAATTACAACTAGGCATGAAATCTCAAAAGAAACCCCATTTTGTGAAAAGTTTCTCCCAAGAAATGTAGTTTTCATCATTTTTTTTATCGCAGGTTAATGGTTTCCATCGATCAAACACGAATCGATGGAAAGACCCTTTGCCTAGCTAATGCCACCATGGCAACGCAACAAATTAAGTCCGTGTTGTTTTACTTTGCCACGCATTAGAACATACTTTTGCAGAAGGATGATTAGAAAAGTAAAATGGTATTTTTCAAGGTACAATTGCGTAGTTTATTGGATCGAACGTTGTAGAAACTATAGATATCTTTGCCTTCAGACCATTTTCTTAAAACTTTACGCCTAAAAAATCGTTAACTTGCTAGCACAAGCGTTGAACGAGAGAACGAATGTGAAAGAATTTCAAACACGTGTGTTTTTATTCTAACCTGTACTGCCCGAAACGGCTGTCGTTCTGTTTTGCTCCAACATTCCAAGCATATTCTAACAAAAAACCGGATTTTACACATACGCACATTGCGGCTCGTTTTGGGAGGAGCACAAGTTTCACTTTGAGCTTTGATAGCGAATGGCTATTTCGCGATATAAAAAAAAACTTTAACGATACTTATTGACGACAGTGTGTCAGCTCTGTCAGGCAAACATCATCCTACGCGCTTCGTTGTTACTGTTGGAAGCGAGAGAGCAGCGTTTAGTGAATTGCATTCGATCGGCCGCATCATCCAGCTGGTTGGTGTACAGTGCTGGGGTTATTATTTCCAAACGTAGGTGGTTCTTGGACGTCTATCGACCGAGCCCAGCGTACTGGGTGGATTGGGCAACATCATGCCCGCCCGTACACACCAGCAAGCCAACAGTCGCAGGACGCTGGCGTGGAGACGAGTTTCTGATACGCAACGAATGATGATATCATACATCCGACAGGTACCTGTCGCCCATATTATGGTGTTTTGTGTTGTTGTCCCCAGTGACTCTTGGGGCTGGTGATGATGGTGGTGGTTGGTCGCTGCGTTCGTGAAGATTATGACGAGTTTCGGTCGAAGCTGCGTGCATGTGTGTGTGTGTGCGTGTTTGTGTTGGTGGAACTGAAATGCCTTCATGCGATCGATCCCTGGCACAGAGGCGACAATCGCTCAGGTGGGAGTGAGAAAGCGCGAAAGAGGTAACAAAAAAAATGGAATCAGCGTTGCCATGGTGTGAGAATGGGAAGCGACTACAGCCAGCCGAGTGAGAAAACTCCATTCAATACTCGTTTGTTCGCTTCACTGGGCAAACCCAGTGCTGTGTTTTGCTCGCGCAAACAGACCACCGTAAAGCGCGCTTATCCGCGGTTGGTTCGCGATTAACGCGCGAGGAAGCTTTTGAACTAAGCTACTGTGGTTTTAAAATAAGTTATTTATTAATATTTTTCAAACGAAATGTGACAGCGATGGCGAGCTGAAACGCGAAATGCGCAGGTTCTAATTCGTTGTTCTTTTTTGTGATAAACAAACGGTGTAGTAGTGAGTGAGGTGAAATTTGCAACTGGAAGTGCAACCGCTCCGTCAAAGGTGGTGATAAATTGTGCATTAATACTATAAAGTGCAGTGTATCGGAGTGAGTGTCCGAAAAACCGTACCATGTAATAGAATCGATGTGAAATACGTGGCAGTGACGGCAGAAAGTGATCGAAATCAATCATTTAAAACGTATCGGATGTTGTTTGATCGACGGTGAAAACACGACAGCCCGACGCCACCATGGATAGCGACACCGACTTCGAACGAACTATCAACAGCGCCATGGACGCCCTGGAGAACGCCATCGAAAATGGCTACGACGAGGACTTCAAAGAGCGATTCGACCGTAAGTTTCTTATCGTACTCTTTTGCCTACCTCTACCGCCCATGCATTGCGACATTCGGCTGATAAAGGCTGGGAAATGTAATTATGTTTATTGATTGAAACGCAGCGACCCGACTGTTTAGTTTAGGCTCCAGATGGGAAAAAGAAAAACGGGAAACATGTTGAGCAATAAATTCAATTTTACATTTTTTGTTTGCATACTATTCTGCAACGAACCGATAAGCGCCAGAAAATCCATCAACTAAAGCGTGTGTTACACGAACAAATGCAACAATCGCTGTGTGCGGCGATTTACGTACTACTTACATACACCGATTGAAAAAAAATATCCCACACGCAAATGGCGGTCTTGTCAGAGGGGGGATGTTATTAGTGCTAATCAAGTGGATTCAGCATGAGAAAACGCTTTTATTCCTGTCGTAACCCGATCGCTCATAATCGCTGTGGAATAACCGGTGCACCCATTCTCCGTTTCTGCAGATTTATTGCAAGGTGTGAACGGGCAAACAAAGCGACCCACAGGCACGAGGGGACGAGAGGGGAGACAGGTCAAAAATTAATTTGGAATATGTTTTGTTTATCACTGTTTGGAGGCTATCAGTCTCACGTTAGCTCGTGGAAGGTGCTCAGAGTTGACGGGTGAAGCAATCGATCAGTAATGGCCCCGCAAGGTTCCGAGTTAGTGGTGCTGTGTGGAGCCAGAGGGCGCTCACCCATTTGAATAGCCTCGCCACGCTGGCCAAAATAGGGCAGGCCAAGGATAAGCGAATAATGATGAAGTAAGCAGCAGCTACGAACTATGGCGGGCGAACCACCGCCACCGAGGCTCTGTTTCAAATCGTGCTCGTACCGTTTCGGCTAAATGATGCTAAGTAGCATATACATAGCTGCCATGAGCCGCATGTGCCATAAATGGGTGCAATGTTTGCTTTCCTAGCATTATTTTCGTCTGCCAGGCTGGGGGATCAAAGGGAGGTTTTGCGAGCAAACAACAAGGGTTTTGTGGTGTGTAATATATTGATGAACAGCAATCGCTTTTTAACGAATCACGGTCCTTGGTGGAAGAGGAGGCCGGTTGTGATTTGATTAACTTGTGTGTCTTGTGCGTAATACGACGCGCTCATTTTTGTTTATTTCATCCGACAACGACTGGCCGCCCACTAATGGACGCTGACAGAGTGTGTGTACTCAATGCTTAACAATGCTATCAAGATCTCACTTGTACACGCTTACTAAACATTACTGCACCGTGAAATGCTTTCAATGGCCTACATTTCACGTACAGTCTAAAGGGCACGCACGGTTCTAATATTTACGTACACTGCCGAGGTCCCAACAGCGTGTCGGGTGTTTGCTACGGTTGTCCTTTTTGATTCGGTGGGTGCTACGGCAAGATGCATTGTGGATCGCCTATCCTCCCACGCGTACACATACACCCGAACGTTAAGGCAGCGTGTGCACTTTATGCTCATATCGTTGGAGATACTTCAAATCTAGGTTGGAATGCCGCTTCGTTCAGCTTAACCGGGACCGGGTGGTGGTTGATCATGGATCACGTAAGCTTGCTTGTTCGGGTATGATATTTCGCTAACGGAAGAATCGTGGGCTCAGTTCCGTGCTCTCGCGCAAAATAAACACACAAACAAAGCTTTGGCGGACTGTGGAATCCGTATTAGGTGGGTGTCAGCTGTGTGCTAAAGTGTGTGTCTTGCCGCGGGTAGCAAGATCTTGCAATCCAGCGAAGCTCGTGTAGGCCACGTTCGATCGACCTATCCGTAGCCGTGTCGGGCCGGCCCCACTCCAACAAGTACAGAAAAAGCTTTTTCCATCTCTCGCCAACGGTTTCGCAGCAAAAACAACGAAAACAGAATGAGAAAAATAGTTTTGCTCGGCGTGCTATATGGTGTTAATTTATGCGCACTGGAAAGGTTGTCTCGGGCTGGGACAAAATGCTTACCATCTCCCGAGACCCGTATAAGATATGCGTCGCACGGAGAAACTCTCGATTTATTATCCGCTGCGTGCGGTGGGAGAGTCCGGAGACTTGTTTGAAATCCTGCAGCTAATAAACTTTCAATTTTATTTTTTATTTTATTACCATTATGTTGGTGTAAAATTTCTCGAAATAGTTCGTTCACTTTTTTCATCGTTTGACTGAAGATGATGATAAAAATGCTCGCTGATCTTCGCCATTTTAATTAATTTGTTTCAAAATACTTGCTCGCACACTATATAACCGGTGGTTTTTGGGAATCACTACTACACGACTGTTTGGAAAAACGAGTAGCAGCAGAGCAGTAACGTAATTTATTATTTTAATTATACATTTTAGTCCACTGATAATCACAAAGCTCGGTGAAGGGAAGTTAGTGGGTAACATAACTGGCCGCTTGTTAGTTTCGTGTTGATGTCGCATCCCACGAACGAACCCGCCAACCTTCCCAAGATGTTTTGGCGTGCTGGATCCGGCCACGAAACGGTGGGACAGAGGTCGAACAAACAGGCATCGTCGTGGCCGGAGAAGAGGTGTTTGTTTGTTTGTTTGCACTTCTCGCAAGATAAGATAATTCATCCGCATTCGGCAATGAGTGGTGGAATGGAACCAGCCGTTTGTGTTATGTCAAGCGGACTGAAGTGTCATCCAGTTAGTTTTTCCCGGCTCGACTCTCTCGAACTCACTAACACGAGCGCTTGACATTGAACCGTCACTTTGGTGTGGAATTAATTATCCATAATTACCAACAAACACCGACTCTGACATCATCTGATCGCGCACTGATCGCGAGATCAATTGGTTCGTATTAGATGAAAAAAAAATTATATAACAAATTTGATCAAATTACGGTTAATTAAGCACAATCTCAGTACAGCTTTGCTATGCATAGTAGAGTTATTCCACAGCTTGGTAAATAACTACAAAAAATGGTACAACTAGTTTTAACGAACCCATTCCAACGCTGATGAAATATTCACTGGCGTCCAACAACTTCCTGTGGTATTTTACCTCGACAAACTCGCAAAGTGAGGATTGTCGCATACCAATCCTCAAATTCCTGGAACATCAGCTTGTTGACTTTACCATTTTTTAACGCTAATGAATATTTCAACAGTAATGTACCTCGAAATTGAGCTCGCCGGTGCTGCTGCTATCCGGTGCGTAGTTTTAGCGTGATCTTCCGTGAAGGTTCCGGTTCGGGCGGCCGAACGGGGCGAACAACAATCACGATCATTCATTGACTTCAATCAGAGGAAGACGCACGCTTCTTTTCACATCCATTTCGGTGCGACGGCTTCGCAACCTCGGCCAGCCGTTCTCGCCCGGCATGCTAATGAATTTGAAGTCTGTGCGCAGGCTGTAGGAAGAGAAATATGATCCATCGAGTGACACCAAATCGGTGACGATGTTTGCCATCGCCTTGAAACTTTTATTCACATTCGCACGGCTCGTAAAACCATTGTCTATTGCAATAATGTGACCGATTTTACTTTAATTAATTAGCTTATCACTATCTTGTAACATGTTTCGCTACAATGATAGTAAAATGTAGATAAAACAATAATGCTGCTGCATCTAGCTATCGATGCAAGTCGTAAATGTGATTACTTACTCAACCGATAAGATTACTCAGTGCACTGGCGCTTGTTTAAAATACTGATTGCTAGCGAGGTGCGAAAGAGGCATTGGAGTTGAATTTAAACACCAACATTTCAAATACGACCTAAGGAGAGGCATTGCGCAATACCCGATGCATTATCGGATTTTTTTTCACGAATAGCCGATAAATACAACTGAAGCCACATGCAGTTACTGTGTCAAGAATATGTATGATGTCAGTAGTAATTTCGCGTCGTGGTTATTTGCCTTGAATTGTAAACAGCCGCGAAAACGTGCGAGCGTAATAGACATGCACACTGGCGGCAATAGTCGCACGTTATATTTCGCAAATTAAATTAGCTGAAGTGGAGAAGGAGATTTCGAAATAGCTGCTGATTTTACAATACCTGTCATTTCTGCATCGTTAAATGCCGGTAATATGCGTGGTAACGTATTCTGGCCGTTTGATTAGTTATGTAAAAGACTCATTTCGTCTGGTTCATCACATATCGCAAGTGTTACAATTCTACTTCGGGTTTAAAGACAAAAATGAATCAATATGACCCAACCGAAATGTGTTTTTTGTGCCTGCACCGTGAAGCACTAGAAGATTTTTTTTGTATTGGAATTAACTACGCGTTTTGATCGCCATGCAATTTTTCCATGTACGCTTGACAGCTTTAATTATAAATTCTGCTCTTTAAATACACCTATTTTCCACCGCTCGTCAAATAAATTTTGGGACTTCACAACTTCAACGGAAGTTGAACTTCACGAAATATGATGCAAGGTAAAACTTCCTTAACTTATCAAACATATTGCAGAAAAAAGATCGAACCTTTCGTGACGAACGACTACGATCTACGGACGATCGTTCTAAAGAAATCTGTCTGAAGTTGAAATCAAATAGCTGCGTTCAAATTTTTAATGCTCTCAGAAAAATATTTAGTAAAAAGACTCGGCAGGCTCAAGGGTGTAAGAGTCCAGTAAAAACGCTTTTATAAACAAGAACTATGTACTGGTTGTAGTGCCTGATGTAATAGAACAATAACTTTGTTTAGTTTGCACATGGCCTAATTTTATATTGCTTGCAGGCTAGGCTTTTTAATATCACTCTGTAGTTCAGGGAAGCTTCATTGCTTCGCTTTATTGAAGGATTTTTTTTTAGCTTTATTAAAGGAATTGATTAATATATCAAATTACTTTTAAAAACGCATTTAAATGAGTATAATATAAATCAATTTTTGAGTTGTCCAACATTGGCTGTGCGAAACTGCGAATTATCGTCAAAGCATGCCAAAAATTGGCAACTTAATGGATATTCAACATCTATTTTAAGAAACCGATGAATAAATGATTCGCTTCCCCGAGCTATCGCTGCGACCTTTTCGAAATTGGCTTTCTCCGCTCATATATCTTCTCCAACAATGGAGCATCTGCTCCGGATGTCGCCGGCCGAACCGGAGTGCAATGTTGTCAGCATCCTACGAATTTAAAGTCTTGCTTCTTCCCTGCTGCCACGCAACTGTACGCAAGAAAAACGGCGTGTGTGATGATCGATGCAACGATATTGAGCCCGAAAGCGTAATAATCGATCCTACGCAATTCCCCGATTATGGCAGGACCGGTTCTGGCATTAATAGCCGGGGCCGCTTGTTGCGAGTTGGACTGGAGCTCGCGTAAAAGTGGCCACATTGCTCGTGCGACTGTGTACGACTCGTCCACTCCACCTACCCCCGGTTACTGGTTGTACCGGTTTGTTGCGATCCGAAATTGACCGTAGTGAAACTTTTCGCCCAACTAGCCTACATTTTGTGCGTGGCAGGCGATTTAGGAGTGACAGCCGTTTCCGATACTTCCAAAGCGCCGTCTGTTCAGCAACATTGGCTACCAGCAGCCTTCGTGCGGGCGACCGGAAGTTAGGGTTTAGTAAATTAATTTAATTATAAGATTAGCTCGTGTTAGGCTATACCTCGTCCGGGGTGAATATGGTACGGTGTCTGTTCCATTGACGGAAGTATACCGGACAATGGATGAAACACGCGATCAACGTATTAAAAAAAAGTATGGGGTTTTCCATACGCCGACAAAATGATGCAGCTCTTGGTAGTTTTTGTTTCTCCCAATTCCTTTGAACCAACCTTTAAAAAGTTGTTAATTAAAGTTGATACACCAACACCAATACAAATCATATTGATTCATATCTAATTCCACGATCAAACATCACGTTGCCGATAAATAGTTTCATCTGGGGGTTCAGCTCACCAGTTCAGTGCTGTGAAAAGTGTGTATGTTGTGTTGTGTGCAGCATTCTTCCGTCTCGACAAACCAAAACTAATGCCTTTAATTATTCACCGTTAGTGTGTCGGTTGATTGAAGTTTAAACAGTGTGCTGACGTGCTTACTTTGCATTAATCGAGCACGATCGCACGAGCCTGCGCCGTCCGTTAAGCTGACTGCTGGAACTAAATGGCCCATCGTCGACCCTCGGGGCACATTGGCTCGACGCATTGGAAGCTGCGGTGTCGGTGAGCTTTTGATCATTTCGTAACTACTCCGCCAGCCACCATAAACGTCGTGTGACAGCTTGCAGCGCTGGGTGGGCCCCTGCTTTGGGGGTTATGCTTGCGTGAAGCCCCCAGACAGCTGGAAGTGGAAGTTTTACGACGCGTAATGTCAAGGTTAAGCCATCGAGGGATTGAATCGGAAAACGTGAGGAAATGTTTGTTTATGTTTAAGGAAGGAAAGATACTGCGGGGATGAGTTTTAGTTTTTTCTTCGATTTTATATGTTGAGAAAGTGGAAAGGAATAGTTATCTATTTATTTTAATCTATGAAATATCCATTGCATCGATATTAGTGTTGTTGAATGTCAGCATAATGTGTGAGCTTTTTAAAAATGACCGCCATTTCAATTAATGTCAATATGACTGGTTGGTATCACGGTGGAGAATTATTAAAGTATTTGTTGATATACAACACCCACACAAAAATATTGCCACACAAGTTTTCCCAAATTAAAAGGTTGTTTTCCATATATTTTTCCATTTTTTTATTATTTCCCATTCAAGAGAAGCATTATCTGAAACTAAAAATTGAATTATAATAAAACATTCGAATAGGCTTTTAAAAATTTATATGTTAAATTGAACTATTCACATATCACATATCAATATTTCTTTAGTTCTTCTACTTCTTTGACGTGAAGATCTTGATATCTAGATCGCTTACTAAACCGATTTTACTAGCCAGTTCGCCACTCCTCCAACCAATACCCCACACAATCGCTTCACTGCTCATACTTGCTAATTTTATGTAAACAATGTTTTTTATCAGTAAATTATTTTAAATCCAAGAATCAAATGAATGATATAAAACGTTATGCTATAATGAATAGTGTAACCGAATCGAAGTTTTAAGTTGTATAAACTAAAGCTATGTAGCAAACAATTTTCCAACCCCGCGAAAGTATCGTTTCACCTACGATCCCATCCATGTTGCTAGGCGACAAATATCGCCATAACTTATTGTAAGTGCAGCAACGCATTAGCAGACGACTGGACCGTAGCTATTTGGATACAAACAAGCCTCCCTTCTGATGGATACAGTTTACTGTTTTGCTTACGAGGTGAGCGCATCTCATCTCCCTGCGAGCCATTTCCGGCCGTTCTGTTGATTGATGGAGGTTTAAAAAAGAAAGATTGACTTTTTCCTCCATGTTGTGCACCTAGCTTGGCGTTTGGTTCAGCCGTCCCCGCTAAGGCGCAGATTTGAGTGAAAGTTTGGGTATTTTTAGATAACAATATTATAATGGAACATTGCTGTCAGCCATTATTTTTATTTTTCATTTATTTTTTATTTTGTTATTTACGTAACGCAATGAAATGGCGATCGTTCGAGGTAATGAGATGGTTTATGTACGAAGGATTCGAACGTTTTGACTTATTGAACGAGTTGATTGGATTCCAAAGTTATGACTCTCAAGTAATTCTTCCCTGCAATGGGAAAAATTGATGTCAATGGTTTGATATATTTCCTTAATCTAAAAGGTTAATTGTTGTGACATTGCGAACCGCTGAACTCAATTATAAACCAGCATTTAAAATTTAAAACGCATTATCGATGCAGGTAATGGTGGAGCACACTAGCACGCAGTGCGTGTTCGATCACGCGAGGAACGTGCGTCGATATCGGAGACATCATGCAAACTTTGCGCACTGGATGGAGCTCACGGTCAGGACCCTTTCGGTTCAGCAATGTCCCAGCGTGCGTATGTTAAGCGTCTGGGTACCGCACAAAAAAAACCAGCCGTTCCTTCCAATCGACCTGTCTCGGTGGCCTTCGATGTGCCATACTTGCGATAATGTATGTAGGCGGTTAATGAGCGCAATATCGACTCCGCTGGTGCTTACCGTCACTGCAGCAAGCGACTCGCATCCGGCGCTCTGGGATGCTGCTGAAATGTGCACCATTTCCGCCCACTCAATCACCGGCAGAGAATTGTCATCGCCGGTCGGAACTTCAAACCCCATCCGGGCGAACCTCGACACCATGCTCAGTGATTCGAAACAGTCGGTTAATGAGTCCTAAGATTGCGCTTTGCCGATGCACTCTCACACGCACACGCCGGCAACCGGAGGGAATTCTATTTCGGGGCACACCGTGCGTCCCGTCCCGATGATACAACGTTTTCGTCGTGAGGACGTCGGCCTGGGTCGTGGCGACCGAGCACCTTCACTTTCCGGAGGTGGAAAAGTGCACCAACCGTCAATGGAATGGAGGAGAAAGTGTCCTCTTGCGCAACGTGCGCGCGCGCGCAAAGCGTATAAACAAAAAGTGACATTTTCTAGGGAGTTTGACGGGCGACTGTCACCGGAGAACGCGTCCGCACCCGGGGAGGACCCGGAATCCAATTAGTTCTTTCTCGGGCCTACAAAACGATGCGATCTCTGGATGTGGTGCGTTGATTGCAGCGCGCCGTGGCTAAAAATACCGATATCTTCCATTCTCCGGCATTGGGTTGCGGTATTGGGACTCCGGCAACCGTTTGATGCGCCGTAATTAGTCCAGCCGGTTTCGTGCCAGTTCGGCGGCAGTTGAACGAAAGAGTTTCGCTTCAAGGAAGGATCCGACTTTGTTGAGCTGAGTGGGTTCTGCATCCCTGCCCATGTCCCTGCTGAACTTTGGTATGTTGGAAAATAATGATCTGGCGCACGGATGAATCAACTCGTAATGGATCGATTCTGGCTGATGTCTGCAATCGTGTACGCCTTTAGAAACGTCGTGTCAAATGAGGTGTGAACTATTGTTCCTAATCCCGCCCGGAAACAAATTGTCAAGTCTTTAGTGGACATGTCAAAACAGAATATAAAATTTTAAATTTTCTCCCACCTATCGTTGGATGTTCAACTAACGTTTTGTTTCTTTCTTGTTGCAGATCGCTTCGAGGGCAGTTGGACAGGTAACGTTTTCGTTGATGGTGATCACCATCAAAGCAGATCATATTTCTGATCTGTTTCCAAAGAGAAATGCTCGCAACCGCACGCCGTTTGTTGGCGGATGGACCGCAAACGCACCCACAGGCACTCATCACGTGACTCATAAACACGACATAAAACCTGCCCGAAACGACATCTGCATCAAACCGATCGGCCACCGGGAATTGCATGCGTGTGCATTTGCGGAATAGAAAACGTACCGGGGAAACCTATATTTAGCACCACCGCGCCCTAAGTGATCCCTAGCGCGACTTGATTTAGATTGAAATTGTGCGCACCCAGGAGAATGTCAGGAAAAGTAGGTCTCAATCCGTCCTGATATTAATAGACACCGTCTCCGATCGGTGGGCCAATCTTCCCATGGGCGCGATAGTAGTTCGCGGTGGTAAAGCAGAAGGGTAGATAGATGCTGCCGCACGTAAGCATATCGCATGGTCACTGCTGCTGGCCCGGTGCGTGCGATCCATTTCGTAACGTGCCGCTTCCGGTGAGCGCGCGGGCGTTCGTGTCAGTCCGTTTCCTATTGTTTTGTTGCCGCCGCCGGTTGCATCCTTTCTCTCGCACCCCTGCTCGGGTGGTATTTGCATAGTCACCGAACGGCAAATTGGCAAGCGATTTTTTTTCTCACCCGGCGCGCAGCGGTTTGCTTTCGGAAGGGATGGCTTACTGCAACTGCGGGGGCTGCGCACGGGGAAAATCCGGGAGGGCCTTCAACCTTGCGCCCGTCACATTTACGCTATCATTATGCTATACCGCTACCGAGTGTGCCTATCAATCGTTTCACATCGGATCAGATCCGGTCGGACGGCGTCGCGAGCTAGTTAAATGGTGGGAAAAAGTGTTTCGGCTGGCGCAACGAAAGCGTCAAGGCTTTTTAGCCAACTTTCGCTATTTCGCCGCCCCGTGCCGTAACCGATCATTTTCCACTCCGGGGAGGGGAGCCGCGATGTTAGCCTAGGTTTGTGTTTTTTTTTTCTTGTGGGAAGTTCCAGCACTTTTTTCGGTTCACTCCATTTCCGTTGGCTGGAGCGCGTTGGCTTTTCCTCCATTTTTTTCTTCTTTTTTTTTCGACCGGCTTACTGAGCAGGTGCTGCAGGTAAATATTTACGAATGATGTTCTCCGAGTGAACCCTTGAACCGGTGCAGCTCGTTAAGTGGATTGTTTATCATGCCAAAGCACGGAGGCTTTCCATTGTGGCATATTTTAAATTACACCCAGCACTCTTGGTACCTTTTTTTTTTGTTTGTGCTCGATCTCGTCGCGCTAAATGAAGTGTGCAAGTGGATGTTACTAAATGCCGATAATTGTGTTACATGCCAGTAGACAAGGGTCGGCCAACCGCTCAACGATCGTGTGCTCCGTAGTTCTGGCCTCCGTTGCTCCTGTTCTCGAGGGCACTCTTTAGGCACAGCGGGTGGGCACGGTGGCTGGAATAATGTCGACATTACAACACCGTTAGCATACACGGTGCCGTGAGTGGCAAATGTGACGAGATGGGAAAACAAACAGCATAAGAATAAGCTGTGCACGGTTTCAAACATCCGCTTGCGTTTGCCTCCCAGCATGCTGCAGTTGCGGGTTGCCCTCATGCAAATTAATTTGGTACGAACGGAAGAACATATGTTCGTGGAAGGGCGATGATTTGTATTCGGTTTGGGAAGATACATCATGCTGCTTGTTGTCTAACAGCGGCCGGGGAGGAACAACGAATCTATGTTGGCTTAATGTATCCACATGGACACAATTTCGTTCGCAAATGTCACCACATTTCGCGAAAGTGATTTATTTCTTCTACCATTGGAATTGCTTTTCGATTAATTTGTTTCATGGCCATGCAAAATATGAAAGAGGTATAATTTTATACTAATTTAAATGTAAGATGATTTTAAATAAACACTAGCATTTTTTTTCTTGTTCAATTTTTACTCTTCTGAAACTGAAATGAGAATTTTCAGTTTCGTCAATCAGAATATCGATTCGTTAAGAAAAAAAACTATACAAAACTCAACGGAGCTCATCTGAGATAATGTGCTGAAAATTCGAGTTGTATAGTTGTAAGTTTGAATACTAAGCAATACGGGCTTTCTGGAAAGTAAATATATATTAAATGGAAATTATTGACGTAAACTTTAACTACTACATTCGACCCAAGATGAGTGTCCTATCACGATTTGTAGTTTTCCATTTGGGGTGTTAAACATTTTTATAGATATTAACCTAAATTATGTTTGAATTTGTGAAATTCGCTGCGTATCAATTGGCATTCCGTTCAGTTTGTCGATCAGTTTGAATGTTTTAGCAGTAATTTTTGTTATTACTATCACAGTTTTAATGGTATTTATCCTGCCGAGTATTTTATTGTTAAAACTTCATAAAGCTGAAGTGTAACTTTGGGCCGTTGGGACCTCCTGTTAATAATTCAACAAAGAAGTAAGTTTTAAAACAAATTTATTAAGAGAAAAATATTATGCTATCACGTTGATGTTCATTATTGAAGTAAATAATAATCATGACGTATCGGTAAACCGATCCTCGTCTAACTAACACCTATTCCTATCCCAAACGTGTCGGTGCGAACGATTTGCAACCATCTTGCATCTTCCATGAGTTATGCAAAATACGACAACTAGATACAAATTGTGCAACAGAGCTTCGCTAATGTACTGGCGTTCTTTTGTGTGGCGTTCGATAAAGCAGCAGCAACAGCAAGTCGTCCACAATTTGCTGCCACCCCCCGGCCGCACGAGATAGGACCGTAAAGATTTGCAATCTATAAGTTATGTGTTCCGCTATCCGGTCACTACCGTTCGCTACAGGGCGTGTGGTGGTGGCGTTTAGCATTCGTTCGTGGGGCAACGGGCGGAGTCGATGGATTTTATACACCTCCCTACCGCAAAAGGGATCGTCCGTCAGGGTGCTGCAGAGGGCAATGTTCATAAAACCATTGATGTGTGCAGAAGGCGCACAGTTTTTCTTTCCAACTGGACCGATGAACCATCTCGCAGCAGAATTGCATACGATGAGGCATGGTGATCGATAGTGTTTGTTGTTTTCTGCATTTGATCCGACGAAAAGAATACAGTAGCTGCCCACAGTCTAGTCCGTAATTGATGAAACGACGCCTTCGCAAACCCAACGTTGCTGCACCGGCATCGTTTTTTTTTCTATTTCCGTGTGTTCCCCGCTTATGCATCCCCTTGGCTCACGATACTGCGGCAATATTGTGTGCCGCAAAGACGCGGTGGCAAACGGGCCGCGTTCTACATCCTATTGCACTTTCCAAACGTGGCAAATGGGCGTGCTTGCGTGTGGGTGCCCACGGGAACCGACGAGCGTTCTAGAATTTCTTGGATTGCCCTTACCCCCCCCCCCCACACCACACACGCACGATCTATATTGCCAGTGACCAGGAGACTTCGTCTTCGATCCGTAAGAACAGCAAAATTAAAGCGAGACAAGAAAATCAAAACACAACATAAACAAACCGAAACGCATCCTACAGAACTGCACCCGAGAACACGCGGCAGAACAAATGTGAGCGAACGTGTTTCAAAAATAAAACGACATCTCCTCCAAACGGGAGCAGCGAACTGAGCGATTGTCGTAGGGCAAACGGGCGGTACGGTGACGAAAGTAGTAAAGGCGCACTGCGAATACGTTTTCTCAAGTCCCTCGAGCGGCTGAGGTACTTGAGAAAAATACTGCCTGGGACGGGGACCGATCGCTGATACATAACGAGGTGTAATCTGATTTGTTTAACAATATTAAACTGTTTACAGAGCATCAACATACATTCTAACGTAAGCTTCAAATCTTATGAAGAAAAGGGCCAACTTCTCTAATAAACTGTCTTCATTTGTGCTGTGCGTTGGGCAGTATTTTTTTTATAATTTCATCCTTGTGAAACGATCGAAAGAACGGTGGTGAAGTAGCTCGATACGAACTGTCGCATCAGCTATATACACGACGCGATGGTTACAGTTGAGAAGAGGACGCGAATCGCTTGTGGAAATGTTTTATTTACATCCCTCAACCATGGCACGGAGCAGACGGCAGGCATGTGGTGAGTATGTTCACGCTAAAGAGCGTCAGTTCTCAGCAACGCCCGCGAACGCGTTCCTAATCTTCATCACACATATTCTCATGTTCCGTGCTGATGCGCACGTTAACAAACGAGAGCATCGTTTGGTAGCGTTTCTCATCATACTTCTGGGCGCCTCTTGTTCCTTCACGCCGAGAACGAATAGAAATATGATCAACACTCCCGGACATGAATTGTTTCTCGATCATGTTCACTCTTCTTCATCAGATCCGGCGTGTTACTGGTACATTAAAATCCAAATACTTTCATTAGCTTGCGGTCACAGCAACGGCCACAAGCAATTTGACACTTCACACACTTCGTTCCCTTCGTGCCCAGAGGAAACATTTTTCTCGCCTGTTTCAAATGCGCCCAACTTCACGGTACCCGCGGAGATCATCCGCTGAAGAAGCCGTACGCGGTGAGAGATCGTGCCGTTGTCGGCATTGCTCACGAGATTCACGCTGAACGAGCAGACGAAACATCATCCCCCTCCCCCTGGCAAGGCGAGGAGGCTTCCCGATGATGGGTTGATGCGTTCCAAAACACCGCACTGCCCCAAAGAGAGCCCTTCTCGGCTCGAACGGTAAGCCGCGCTCGGAACCAGAGCGTCCCGGAGAGCATGAGACCGACCGAGATAACTTTCCTCGCACACTCGACGCATTTAGTACCATCGTGACTTTTACGGCAGCAAGATCGGCGGACGATAGAAAACGGGAGCACCAGCGATGAAGGCTTTGTGGTGAACCGGGTGCAAATCGCCGGGGTTGCATAGTTTTTGTATGTTTCTCGCGATCGATTCCGAGTGTTTTACGGTGCGCTAATAACGGACGAAGGTGTGGAACATTGACAGACGCCAAGTTTCATTTGCCGGTGATGCAGCGTTTGTTGCACGCGCCTAATGGAAGAAAGTGAAAAGAATCCTTCCTCATGGTGTAGCGACTGTGATGCAAAAAAGTAGTGACAGTAACGGGGACATTACGTTAGCACGAGTGTCCGAGTGTCATTTGAACTCCACGTCTTGATGGGTTGCACGATTGGATGAAGGCGGCATTATACTTGCAATTCGAAGCATGCCCATTACACCATGCCCTGCACACGGTGTGAACATTCGTTTGCGATTGAATGATACTGCGGAAGGAGTCTCATTTCTTCGCGAAGTTATTTAACCGTCCAGAGGTCGTAGCAGCAACAACGACAGGAAGAACAGTGGTGTGAATCTGGGAGATTCAATTTCTCAAAGACCGCACATCAAAGAGTCGGCTTAGCTTGTGCAACAATGTTCCCCGTGTGTGTGTGTTCAATGCGTGTTTGATTTTGGATGTGAATATGTGGAAAAAAGCTTAGACGCTGGCGGCATATGCTCCTGGAAACCACAGCAAAGACCGCGCTCATGACATCTCGCTCGGTTGATGAATGCTCGTCAGCTTAAGTTCATGCGCATACACATTAGATCACTGGATGCTTCCCAGCCAGCCGTTACAGCCGAGTAACGGATATTGCTGCCCATTCGTCAGTGGAAAAAAAAGTATTCCTCACTCTTGACCGATCGTCAGTCGGAAAAACGTGATCGTGTGCGCACAACACCTTGACTTCCGGAACGGTACAGTTTATGGACTGCTCGAGGCTTAACACCAATAGGCTCTAACGAGCTGCTCCGGTGCTGATTAGACACAAAACCGTGTACAGCCACAACGAACGGTTAAATGAGAAAATATTTTTTGAGCAAACAGTGCCGCCATATCCCATCGTCGGCTCCGAGGAGCGTTTGTTTTTCTCTCCCATTTACTGAGCCATCACTCGAACAAGCTCCATTTGTTGATTATTCTTAATCATCGTCAGAAGTTTCTGTTAGAAATTTTTACACACTGTTTTTTTTTTTGTTTTTTAATACTGATCACAATTACTTGAAACACATGGAAAGTATGACAATTTAAATGCTTTCTAACGTTTGGTTTTTTTGCTACCCAATCCCCGCGGTTAATGGGAAAAACGCGAAAGGAAGTGAAGATATCTATTAAGGTGAACCGCAAAAACCCATAAGGAAATTGATCGAAAATGTGCTATGTGTGCCGTTTCGGACCCTGGTTCGCTTTTTTTTTTTTCTCGGTCCACTGGGTGACTATGACTTCGAGGCGCCAGGGGAAGGGAATTTCTATCCGCTTCCGAAATAAAACAAAACGGCGAACGAAAAAATGAAGGGTGAAATGAGCTGAAAGTAAAGGGAAACTATCGGTTTCGATGAGCTTCGGGTGCGCGATGCCGGACGGGGGAGGGGAAACCGATGGCGCGGTAAATCGAAATCAGGAAGCTAAAGTTTGTAAATAGACACAACACTTAATTAACCACAACACATTGGTGACAGGTGCCGTGCCACCAGTGGGCGTGCTTCGCCAGTTCTGAACTAGCGGCTGGGCAGGAAGAAAGGTTCCATACGGCAGTGGAAAGTGAAAGAGTCCCATCCATTGGGTGGCTTTAAATTGTGTTCAGTCATCTTGTCGAATTACCCAAAATCGTGATAAAGGGCTTAATGAAAAAAGTGAAATATCTTCCCTTCATGCTCCGTTTCATTGAATGTTTCCAAAACACACAGTGTCTTACCACAGTGGGTGTTCACCAAGTTTTGGCAAGTGTAAGTGTAGCTGAAGCGTGCTTCTCAGTCCATACCAAACAACGATCGAACGAATTGCCGACACTATGTGGAACAAATTGTTCAAAAGTAAATCGAAATCATCGAAGAATCTCTCCAACCGCTCGTGCTCGACCGGATCAGGCCTTTCGGCGCCGGGTCCTGGCCCTTCCAAGCCCAGTGGATCAACGTTCGTGGCACAGTACGAGCAGTATGGGAGCAGTTGCGACGACATACCGGAACCGGTACGGCTTCGCGTACGCCCCGATGCGCACGATCCGAATGCGCTGGATCTGACCAGCTCCACGAACCACCACCGTGACTCCATCGGTGTGCAAATGTGCGGCATTCCCATGCGTCGCTCGAAGCTGTCCAGTGCGTTCAAAAGCTTGAGCCTCAAGCGAAGTGGTTCGAAAAGTCGGCTGAAACTAGCCACCAACGCGGCGACGGTGGTGGCTCAATCGACACCCGATACGATGCCGGACGCTAGCTACGGTCCGTGGAGGAAGGACATGGATGACTACGCGATCCTTACCGCCGGCAAGCGAGCATCGCTAAGACCATGTAAATCAGGTATGTGTCCCAGCGCAACGATGGTGCCAGACCGCGGAATTCGTCGAGAAATTGCGTGCTGTGCGGTAAAAATTGAGAAAATCTTAATAGCCATGCATGGAACGTAGCATCGAAGTGGTTCGGTACCTGGGAAAGTAACCGGCCATTAGGTACGGAGAAAGCTCATCCTATCGGTTTAAAATCCATCAATCATTCGATAACCGCCACCGGGCTTCATTAGGTTGCCTTGTAATTAGCGATTCCGAAGAATATGGCTGGAATTTCGAAACAACGCAATCGAAACGGACCGTCCACCGGTCCAGCGCTGTTAGGTGATACATTTTACCGGATTCGGTCGTATCATGGTGTTTGGAGTACTTTACTTTACTAAACGCATCTACCCCGCACACTCATCATCATGTGATGCGCTAGATTATTCTCCAACTCTTTAGCCATGATACGCGCTAATTGAAAGTAAGATGACATCAGGCTCTTATCAGTTGCGACAAATACATCACACTCGCAGTGAAGATCTTCGTCACCGTTGTCGACGCATGCACGAGACGAAAACAAACTTCAAAACAGACACACGCAAACGGCTCGAAATAACGACCGTAAGGCAGCTTCGATCGCTGCCTGTAACGTTCTCTGCAACTTTAACGACGCACGAATGGATTTGTTCAGTGAGCTTTTTCCCTTTACTCGAGTTAATGGCAAAGTAAAAACCGTCGCACTCTGTTTCGTGGTGAAGTTTGCGAACAAAAAAAAAATCGCGAACAAAGTCGCCAACGCCTTCGAACGCGGTTTTACAATGAATCCCTTTTATTGAGATAGTTGGCGCTATTTCATCTTGCCGACGCCTGTCGCGCAAGCCCCTGTCACCGGCGTCAGTGTTTGCGCTATCAACGAACGCGTATGGCGAGGCCTATGCTGTGTACATATATCCAAGGTAACTTCGCTGCTTCGCGAGCCCGTTCGTTCGTAAAGCTGTTCCGGTGGGAGATCCGGAGGGGTGTGATTGTTGGAAATGGGACACGACAGAAAAAAAGCGATATGAAGATAAATCAATCCATGCCTTACATGAGCGCTCCTACCGCTCCATG
This sequence comes from Anopheles farauti, assembly GCA_000473445.2. Taxonomy (NCBI): domain Eukaryota; kingdom Metazoa; phylum Arthropoda; class Insecta; order Diptera; family Culicidae; genus Anopheles; species Anopheles farauti. The sequence continues at coordinate 1,031,802 of KI915051.1, read as the reverse complement.
ACCCCTCAAATGTTGTGAAATATATTCACGATATGTTCTTGTGATATTGGGGGTTTCAAATTCACGACCTATCTTTCGCGGCTTTCTGTTTGCATCTGTTTATTTAATAGTTAATTCGAGTACAATTCATAATTCGTGTAGCTATCTATTTCTAGCAGTTGGCGTCAAGGATGTTTATGCCTATGATTGAATTCTTAGTAGTTATCGAGGTAATTTCCGTTAATTCTAACAAATGTGTACATGATTTTGCTTGCGGTACCATTTTTCGGCAGGAAAGTGTGCACGAAAAAGTTAAATTCAACATGGCCAGATGATCAGATCGGGTCGTGTAGCGCGTGCTCCCCTGATGTGAGCTGAAGATTGGCAAGCGAATGGGAAATGGGAATGAGATTGAGAATGGGATCTCAAGTCGCCGACTTGGTGTAGAGTGCAACCATATGGTGTGTTTGCGATTTAATCAGAGCCAAACGTAGGCCCTCGGTTTGTAAGAAGAATGTCTTACAGTCGATCCAACTGGCCGGCGGAAGGGTGCGTAGCGTTCCGAACTGCGTACACGAAGCCCATCCAACGGCCACAATGACCTCAAGGTTACCCTGCGACAGGTTGTTTGCCTGATTGCCGGCCAAACGGGCAAAGAAAAGGAAGAGTCATTCGTTTCATAAGCAGATGCGAAGCGCAAAATCGAAACGAAACACGTCGAAAATGTAAATGTTCATTGGCAACTCAATCGTGAAGTAAGATGGCTCGACGAAATTCCACCGATAACGGGGGGACAGCGAAATAAAATCCCAGCCGGTTTTTGGGCTGAACGAACAGGTGCCCATTGTGAGCCACATTTATGCAGATAAGAAATCGTGCTCGCCGATGTTTCGTTGTTTTTCACCCGGCACATTCGGATCCTGTATTCCCGGCAATTTTGCGCTCATTATAGGAATCATAAACGGTCGTGTTTGCATATTTGTTTGCGATGAACCGGTTTACTGGTATAAAATCACGCGTATAATGAGATGCGGAATGTTGATGGCAAATTCGGTTAGCTAATTTATAACATTTAAGCCGGTTGTTGTTCGTAGAAAATGTTGCAAGAGGTACTGAAGAAAGCGTTGTTGATTTTCAGGTAGTATCAGATTTACGATGTCATTTAATTTTGCTTTAATTTAAGATATTAAATAACACCTGGTGATTTTAATAACGTCGGCAGAACGTGTGTTCTCTATAGATAATGCAAATTTGTTTAGAATTTGCATCCAGAGTACCTGCATTTATGTCGAGCAATCTTGCCGTACATGTTTCGAGCAAAACTACCTCATCAAATGGGAACGTCAAACAGCAGCCACTCAATCAGAACAGAACAGTCTTGCGGGTTGAATTGCATGTTCTATTCCATTGCAAGAGTCCTTCCACATTAAACCGGTTCGCAACCGGTCAAACCAAAACGCTTTGAAGTAGTCGTAACCATATTGCATCTTACGTAGCTTGCTCCCTACTCAGACCAGGTCGTTGTCTGTCTGGCCTGTGCAAGTGACTTCTTGAATGCATCGAAAAACAAACTATCCAAGAAATACGTACATATCCTTATTTGCTGGACCACCGCATGTACCGTTTTTGTAACTTTTAATGTAACCTATGGCACAGCTATGGGGCAGCGATGTCTCTGTTGCTCCTGTTTGGGATGATTGGTTTTTTTTTATCGCGAAGAAAGAGAACCGTCCGGCTGCACAATCTCTTCCAGCTCCATGTATCAATGAAAAGAGACGAAAAACGCTGATCGCTGAACGATAACACGAGAACGCCAAAACAGCCGAAGGGGTGAAAACTTGTCGCGGGTCGGTTAATAATGGTAAACTAGTTTTCGGCAGTGACATGTCGATTTCAGTTGCGTGCGCTCAGTCTGTGTCCATCGATCGATCGCGACTCTCGTGGGGAATTGTTCGATGTGATTGTAGAGGCTAGAAATGTGCTTTAAAAGGTGTGTGCCACTGTGCAAGAAGCAGTAATACATGTTAGTTTTAATTTTACAAGAGTTTAAAGCACGCCTAGAAGCGGTTACTTCGTGTTACGAAAAGTGAAAGTGTACAACGTTCTCGCACATTTATGACGAAACATACGGAAATGGTCAAAGCATGGGTGTCATTTGAGAGAATTTTACATTTGATCTGGTGGATTTGTTTATAAGAAAGACTGTACGTGGAAATTGTAACAAAAGATCATCATGTTTACGATTGTCTTTTGAACTCTCAACCAACCAGCAGCTGTTCGTTGCATGCGTTCTATAGAAAACTACTTACGATGGATCGCTCAATAAGGAACGGGGAGATGTTATTAAACACTTAAAGCCAACACACATTCGCGCGCTGTCAGTTTTAAAACGTAAATTGAGCATAAAATGGTGGCACTCGGGATGACTTCATTCGCTCGTAGGGTTACAATGATCGTATGAGAATTGCTAAAACGATTGTATGCCCTCGTAAGCGTTGTGAGGCTGTATGCACAAAAGAATATGAGTGAAGCGACACCAACGCAGAGCCGTAAATGGGGAATAACTAACAGTATCACAGTGGTGAAGCCGGTTCGCATACGCTGTTTGCCAGAGTCATTTGATCTTTGGCCCAGCGAACGGAAAACGGAAAAGATGATACTCCGCGATCCGCGTCGGATGTGCGATCGAAATTAACACCCGCCTAAGACGCATGGTTCAGATTCGCATATTTTCGATAATGTTGATTCGAGATCAATTTTCAGACCTCGTTGCTGTTTGGAGTTTCAGTTTCGGAAAGACGGATCCAAGCGGAAATGCTTGGCAACTTTGGGTTTAAAAAGTTTGACATTTTAAAATGTGTTTATTTGTCTGCTAATGGTCTAGCAGCTCGTTGTTCATGATGATGTCAACGGATAAACATGCAAGGCAACAGTAGCCAGCGTTAGCCACGATCGAGGATGGCGAAAGAGTAAACAAAACTGATCCAATGTCTGTCGTAGTGTTGAATTGAAAGACTCTGCCGCTGACATGATGCGTAGAGGCTCCGATGAACTCGAGAACCACAGACTTCCTCCGCTGTGTATACGAAAATGCATGTGTAAAGTAACTCACTTGGAATATCAATCAAGCGCCTGCTCTAAACATGTGACCCAGTGGTTTGAATTCGTTGGCACGTGTCTGGAAAATCAGTTTGTCCATCGAGCGGAACAGTTTTTTCGTTGTCGTCGTCGGCTAGCTAGCAGAGCAAATGGGGAACCTAATGAATACTGAGCGAATGTTTCTATTTTTGCGGTCGGAGAAGCACAAGAGCGTTAAAGATCTCCAGTAAATACCGGCGCGGTTGTTGTTAAGTGTGAAAAATAGGTTTTTTTTCCTAAGCAATCAGCACACACAACGTGCTTGACGAATTATGTATTTAATAGATTCAAATGGTTATCGACATTAACACTAGTTTTAGCCTTGCGATGCAATTTTTAAAAAGTTGAGCACGTAGTAGGAAACACGTGCTGACCTATTAAAATGATGGCCCCTATTCAACTACACGATGTCAGAAGAAGAAACCTGTAGAGACACTTTATAGCTTTCATATCTTTCATTACGCTGTAAATGACCTCAATTGAACAAGATTAAGATTATGGGCGGTAATCAATCATAAAGGCTCAGATTTGGGTTTGTGTAGTCGTTGAAACAAAATATAATAGCTATAGAGTAACGAATGTGTTTATTTTTTGTTTAATGGAAAACTTAGCAATTTTCTACAACGATGCTCTTATCACTAATACAGTAAACTCTTATCAGCTATCTAAAGTTGACATACTTTCTGAAATCCAAATAATCCTTGTAAGCTGTCGTGTGGCACAGGGTTATGATAGCAAACCCCCTCGCACCATCCAAAATAGACCAACGCAGTTGATTACATTATGTCACCGTTCCCCTTGCTTGTGATCAGCCGCAAAGAGAGCTATTTTTATCTACAAAAATAATGAAGAAAGTAATTAATCATAATCAGCTACTTTCCTAGAGATCGTTTCGTTTCATCACTTCATGGAGTGAAGCGTTTCGAGTAATTAAAGCCTCAACAACAAAACTGAAACTAGTCGTTTTGATCTCTAAATCGAACGTCCAGCGCACGACCGGTTCCGTGCTTCTAGCTACTGGATTTGGTTGGTCTCCCACAGGCGGCTTGCCATATCCGCAGGCATCGGATTGCGATAGCTTGTCTCAGATTGACGCTATACGATACCGCGCAGCCTTCAGCAGTCTTTGCATTCGGTCTGACGGACAGACAGACCGAGACCGCGATGCGATGGTCCGGACATGGTTGACTGATGTTTTAATCATTTGTAGCAGGGTTGGATGGGATGATTAATAATACTAGTAACAACGCTAGATATAAATCACTGCGGTTCGCCGGGGAACGGCAACTCAACTAAATGAATGAGGAAGAAAGAAATGCAGCGATTGTAGTATGGAAAGGTGGGAGGTTCCGATTGAGCTACTTAATTAATAGAACTGACACCAACTCATTTATGCAATGTTATATTTGATGATACTCATGATTTATATGAGGACACATTTGAACTACTGATTTTTATGTTGTGAGTTGTTTTACATTTACTCAACTTAATAAAATGATATTATTTCTAAAAATACATGTTTGTATTGATTAGTACCGTCATTACTGTCTTATGCCTATTTTTAAATAATAAAGCCTTTTTAACATTCGCCTTCCTTGCAGATAATAATCTCAACGAAAAACAACAATACACAGAAGCTGAAAAGGAAGAGCCTGTCTACATTGAAGAATGCAAGTCCTACGAACCGTTCGCCACCGTCAGCGATGAACCACCACCGAACCTGGAATTGCTGCCATGTCCCATTTGTTTGAGGAAATTTGCGCCTGCTTCGCTGGCCAAACATACGGGCATCTGTGAGCGAGTACAAACGAAGAAACGGAAACCATTCGATTCCTCCCGCCAGCGACGGGAAGGCACCGAGCTTGCGTCTTATCTGCCGAAAAATTTTGGACTTCCCCAAAAGACGGTAAGCTCCTCAAACGAGGTGAGTGTTTTATGCTTTTTCCATGTTTACCCTGGCAATACGAAAGGCGATGGTTATTTATGATTGATTATATAGACATGTGCTGCATAAGCTTAAAGAACCATCTTTCTGCTGCCGGTGAAGTATATAAATTGAAATTTAAGCATGTTTATAATGAAATATATATATTGAACTATAGTGAATAATCAATTCGTAGTTTAAAAGTCGAATAAAATTTGGACTGTTTACATTTTGACTTTCTTAAAAACTATTCAATAATTTAATGTTTTTTTTTCATGTGCATGCCATAAATATTTGTCCAATAATAACTCTCCATTGCATTCTTTCCACGATAAACACATCGAGAATCATTATTACTGTTGTACATAACGATATATTTATTTCAAGAAATTGCATGTCTTGGTTTAGTTTATTCATTTAGTCCATTTGGAATATTCAAACTAAGATAACCAAATTGTGATTAATATTCATATTTGCCATCCAACGTAGTATCCGTACTAATCTATATTCTCATACGTACATATTTCAGGCGATTCCAGTCAGAAAGCTAAGCCTAAGCAAGACGCCGACGTTCGAACGGAAAGAGTTTAACTCCACCGCGATGTCCACGTCGATGCCCAGTGCTTCAAGTACTCCCAAACCGGCACTAAAAAGAAGCATGTCGCAACAGAACGAACCGTGCCCGTACTGCGAGCGGTGCTTTGGCATGAAAGCCTACGATAGACATGTTGAGTGGTGTCGTGAGAAAGCCCTTCTGAACAGGAACGTCAACAATAATCAAACAGTTTCGGCAGCGAAAGAGAGACTACAGGCTAGAATTCAATACAAAGCTCCACAAATACGGTACGGTGTTTTGTTTCACGCAATCCGCCATTAAAATGGCATGCATAATAATGATTTGACACACATTTTAGATCGAAACGTGCCTTTACTCGGGATAAATACTCCGGCAGCTTGAGTTGCGGTGGATCGACAAACAGTCTTGCCGAGTTGGATCTCCACATGCCGCGCCATAATTCGATGAGTTCATCTGTGTCGAGCGATAAGTAAGTTACGGCGTCTGTGAAGATTAAACGTAAACGATTACTTTCATTTAGAAACCTTTAAAATAATAGTAGCAATAAGTATTGTGCTTCATACGAATTTACCAACTAATTCTCATTTTCTTCATTCTCATCGCTTTTCATTTGACCCGTCCTTTATATTTTATATTTTGCCGCATGATGGCTATTTTACAAAACCCTCTTTCCTTGTCTGTGTCGGTCGCGCTCCTAGTAGAAAGACCCACCTCACACCACCTTCATTGCAGCGAAGTACCTTGGGCATTGGTTCTAACCACACCAAGGATGTGAAACTTCCCAAGCGAGAAGAGGCACGGAAAGTTACGAAACGGACAAAGACCTTTACACTCAGTAGCGAACGACTACTTAGCGATACGAACAATAACAATAATAGTAGCAATAGTGTCAACAACAAACACAACAGTAACATGAACAGCAGCTACTGTAACCACAGCAGCAGCAACAACAACAACAACAACAACAAAATCATCACAAACCGAAATGACCAACCCGGTTGCCGTACTCAGTTAAAAAATCTGCTGAACCGCTCCACTCACGACAATAACGCGACGACGGTGCACAAGCAGGACAAGATTCGGGCCGCCGAGGAGCGGGTCGAGAAGTTTGAAATCATTGGCCACAACCACAGCGAAAGGATGACCCATCGACCGGTCATCGCGCAAACCGTACGATGCACAAGCAACAGGTTCGTTGGTGGTTTATCCGTTTCCATGGCCAGGGTAGACGATCGAGTGTGATTAGATCTAGTGGCCATTAAGGTAGCACTTGCTAGTCCTTCCATGACTTTCATGGTTTTAGTTTGGTTCGTTCGTTCGTTTGAAACGTCTAGCAATTGGTTATGATTTAATATTTTTTATTCTATCGGTAGTTTGTACAGCAAGTTTTAGGACGAACGTATATGGGGAGGAGTTTATCGTTGCACATAGGATTACTCTGACGCACCCTTTGCTTACCCCGGGCCATTATGATTTTGTGAAATGGTTTTATACCAATTACATCTTCTTAGAACAATGCTCGGTAATGTGTTATTTTATTTAAGATTTTTTTTCTTTTACTGTGGTTTATGTCGTATGTGCTTAATAGAGTGATTGAGTTCGTTACTGGTTTTGTACATAAAATTTTTATTAATTTCCGCTGACTGAAGTAAGCCACCTCCAATATGCTCCTTTGTATGATATATGATGTTTGTTTGTACTTTGCTCACCAACTGCACTTACACTGTACACTTACAACCGCATCCCATGCACCAAAGTCACCCATTTGACAACAACGGACTTTACCAGCGACAAGGAACTGTTCATCTCATTTATCTTCATCCATGCTTAACAAAAATTATACAAACATAACAGCATTTTACGAAAATTGTCTATTAACATGCGTGAGAACGCGCGAAACTGTGTGCGATCGGATAAAAATTGGAACTACGATTTTGTTTATTCTTTCTCTCCCGCACTCGTTTCACCAGTGGATACAGCCCTGACCGGTATGATCCATTCCTATCCGCCAGACGACAGCTTGAGGAGCTGTTTTCTCCTACCACGTCCTTAATACACGCGAGCTCCCCCGGTAGTACGACCAGTACGTCACGGCTCAACCAAACGAGCCCCAACGGTGGTACTGCCAACGACAAAGCAACGAACGCGAATAAAAATTCACACCACAATTCGAACTTCCGTCGTGCGTACTCCTTGCGGATGCCGCGCAAAGTATCGCGCCCAATGTACGTCGAGAAGGCGAAATCCAACATACAAAAGGGCATCACCGACGATGGGCCGGTGTCGCCCAACTTCCTCAAATCCTCCGAATATGACGAGCTACCGATCAAATCGACCTTCAACGCGCTCCAGATGGCCGAAGCGAAACCGAAGCTACGAGACTCCAGCACGGTTCGGAAGAATCTCAAACTGGATATCAAAGATCCGAACAATCCCGCTGGTAGTGATATACCGCTCTCGAAAACGGATTCGTTAGCTGTCTTTCTTAAATACGAGAACGAGCTGGCACTGAGCGAAAAGGATATGAAAGACAAAAGCAACAGTCTCAGCAAGCGTTCGTCGTCGCTGAGTGCAGAAGTTGCTAGCCAGCAAAAAAAGCACGACCTGCTGAATATTGTTCATCCACCGGTGAAAAAGAGCGAAACTGCACCCATTGATGAAGAAAAAATGGCACAGCGAAGCAGCGTTACGCCATCGGAGGAAGATCCAACGAAAAAGCAAGCGCAAAAGTTGGTTCCAATTAAGCTAGAACCAATCAACATCACCTATAATGGCGGTAATGCGAACGAAGCCACTAATACCAAGCCGATGGTAATATCGCTTGACGCTATTATTGGCAAGCCTGTGGCCACGTCTACAAAGCCGAAAGAGCCACTGCTGAACAAGGATAACCGTGCTGAAAGCAGCTACATTGATCCAAAGCTTATAAACAAATGTGATAATTTACCGATAAATCTTGTCAAATCTACGACTAAGGATGCTGACAATACTGGTAGTGGCCGGGCCAGTAACACCATCGGCAGTCTTTCAGCAGAACCGTTTTTAGCCAAACCGGTTCAACCCAAATCTGAGTGTAGATCAGCTGTATCTCCAACTTCTCCTCCTCCACCTCCCCCGAGAACTTCCATTAGCAAGGTTCCGGTTGTTTTAGACCGCACGCGCAGTGTGACTGGCTCTAACTACAGAAAAGTCAGCGATGGACAAAGCACCAGTGCCGATAGTACTAGCACTAGCAACAATAGTAGTCCCGCAGCGAGTCATTCCTCCAGTCCAGTGGATCATAGAATTAACATTAACAGTACAAATGGCGACAAACGACCCCAGCTGACGAGACAAGATCGGGAAGATTCCGGTTACCGTACCGGGCAAGAGAACGGAAATCCTGACGAGCAGGACCAACCGACGGTGGCATCTGTATTGTCTCCGAAACCCAAGCAAGAGAACGACTATGCACCCGAAAATCCGGAAGTGATATCCACTTACAACTTGGGACGGTTGATATCACCAACTACGACGACGGCCGTCTCCAACTTCGGTGACCTGCGATCCGCTTCAAGTGCTGCTTCGACAGCACCTGCCACTCCAGCCAGCCGAGGTCGGTCTGCAATAGCGTCCGCACTGGAGAACTTCGATGTCGACGAATTTATGCAATCCTTGGAGGATTTGCACCGACGATCGCCAAGCTGCGCAAAAGATTACAAACATTCGTTGTTTTCTCGCACCAACAGCTCCGTCAGCAGTCGTAGCGCAATCTCCAATGAAAGCGTTCAAACTAACAGCAAACGCAGCAACAGTCTCGACAGCAGTCATGGTAACGCCGTTGTCAGCTCAGCCCACTACAAACGCACGAACGAGAGTAGCGGCGTGCCAAGAGTGGATGTGTGTGTGCGGAATGGTAGCGGCACAGCCAGTAATTTTAACAGTAGCAATAGTAGTAGTAGCTTTAGTAGCCCTAGCCATTACAGCAGTAGCTTCAACAGTAACTCTTACTACAAAAGTAATCCGATTAATAACAGCAATTCACACAATCGCAGCACTGCTACTAGCATTGGGAGCGGTACTGCAAAGGGAAATCCATCGGACGGAGTCGTTCATCCACTAGGCGAGCAGTTGAACTACGCCCGAAACTCTCCTGCCCCAGCACGGCGACGGACGAGTGAAGAGTCGGCAGGCATTTCCCTCCCTGCCGTACAACCGTCCCCGGGCGCTGGCGATGGCGTTGTATCCGCATCGACGGTACGAAATTTACCGAACATTCACAGTACAAGACCGACGGCGGATACGCTGTTGAACGGAAATGGCAACAGCGTACAGCACACGCCAACCCGTCCCTATTACTCATCATCTAGCCCTGTAAACGGTAGGAAGAACAGCTACGGTAACAAATCATACCAAGCTAACCATACCAGCACCTCGTCATCGTCGACAACTCCGACCGCATCGCATTTGTCCGGATACATGCACGACTCACGCTATCCAGCGGAATCGTTCGATCATTTGGAACGCGATCTTTTGAAAAGTGTACAAGAGCTCGACAGAATGTGTGGCTCAACGTCCTCCGTGTGCTCGATCGATTCCGAAGAATTGTACAGCGTAGACGACTATCCACTGGACAAGCGTTCATCAGAACGATCGCAAGCTAGTGCTGATTCCGCTTACCGCAGGTAAGTAAAGTAACGATACTGCTTTTACACTACAGATAACTGCTGAAACAAGTCACAAGAACAACAACGTAATATATATTAATGGATAAACATATTTTATAATAACAAGGCTTAAGGTTGCCGAAACATTATAACAGACAAGTTAGTGATACATACAACATAAAATTATCTTCAATGTTTAGAAATAGAGTAAGATAAGCTATACTACTCAATATTATATCTTTTAAATATAGCTCCAGCAGCACGCTTTTCATTAAAAGCTATTTTTATATATTTATAGACATAGACATATATCTTGCATTTCTGGTAGTATTTGCCATAATCACACTGGAAACTCTCTTAACGATTATTGATTACCATAAAACCGTTGTTTAATGAAAATTGTAAGCAGTTACGTTTATTATTATAATGTGCCGCCACCAACACAGAATAACTACGGTTGCCTATACTAACCGCTTTCGATTATGTTCACATTGTTTTCTTCCCTCCTTTCTGCAATCCATCATCCCGTGATGGTTTTGTAGCAGTCTATCTACGCAGTCACCTCCCGACTATGCACCACCTGTGCCACTGCGGCAGGCACGTCCAGGTTCGCGCAGTTCGACCATCAGTCAAAACCAATCGGCACAGTCAGCCCACGCACCGGATAATCCCTTCAACACCCTTCCACTTCACACATCTCTTCCGCCGATCACCAGTGCTTCGTTTAAAGCTCAGCATCCCCAAAAAGACAGTCCAGACGGTGGGCCCAGTCTGATAATGAATCCGATGTCCAAGTTTTGCCACGAATGTGGTGCACGATTCATGATTAGCAGCGCTAAGTTTTGCATGTCGTGCGGTGTGCGACGAATAATGTTGGAGTAGTTTGACATGCGTTTGACTGCAAAGGTCATAACGTTAAACGACTAATAGTTTGTTTAAGTTCCCGTTCAATTTAATAATTTTATGTGACTCTCGCTAACCGAAAGGTATGTTACCAACAATGGTAGAACAACACATATAAACAGCAAATAACAGAAAAATCAGCTGAATGACCATAGTACTAGCGACTCACCATGCACCGCATATTAACAAAGACTGAAAACTGATTCACAACAATTGGGCCGGAATCTGTGCGAATCCTATTTTAATCAATTTCGTTTCCCGCATTTACCACTAAACTCTAACATTGATTAGTATTAAGTTCAGAGGGCACCCACACACATACTGAAATAAGCTTTGAAGTTATTCACGGATCACAGACATAATAAGATCACCATTTTAAACTCCACAATGCAGAGAATACTCAAATGGAGTGAGTTTTTAACTACACCTTGATTCAGATGAAGATATTTGCCAATTAAATTTGTGTATTAACGCGATAGCCACTTGAAACTTTTGAGAGTAACTTACTCGATTTGCGCTACATATCTGAAGGAATATGTTTGGCTATAGGGAGATAAATTGAATTCCTTCAAACAGGTGTTTGGCGTTCGTCAAGTACTAACTTATTGTCTTGTTCTTTAAACTTGCGTTTCACTGTGTGTTATTTAATTATGCAGCAAATCAATCATTGCAAGGGTAGGCTGCATCCGATTTAATAAAATACAACTGGAGAGAAAACGATACATCTCTTGATGAATATTACTGTAATATCATCACGGAGCACAACATACGCTTGGCACGGGATTATGATCCGTAAAACATACTTTGTGAGCTTCTCCATACGAAATGTTTCATACCGTTGGTTAGGGTAACAGCTAGCATCACCGTAGATCTAACGAAGCGAAGCGATGAACAGATGACTGAGTCTGGGATTGATAAATTGGAATGTAAAGATGGCCTTATGTAGCAGTGCAGGACAACGAAGTTTAGCTCGAGTGAAAGATAAACAATTTGCATTCTTAGGATGGCTGATAAACAGTTGACATTTAATGTGTTAATATTTTAACATATCAAATAAAATAACATTTATCGAAGAGCGCTTTATTTAATAGTATATATCCGAAATGTTGTATCTTTTGTTAGCAACCGCTGTGTAATCAAGTTAAGAAATAGGCGTGTTCTTCCCTGTAAAAATTATACTTCATGCGTGTACATAAGATTTCCTTCCAAAAGAGGCCTCTCCTTAATAAAGGAGATTTCATGTCCTATTTTTCTCATTCTTTCTCAGCTCACCGGATGCTCAATCAAAATGGGTTTTGGGATTTGTCAGTTAGAGTTTTGCAATATGCAAATATATTCGATTCGTTTACATTTTATGGCAGAACAATACATCGATTGCTCTCACACCTGTATATACTGGTATAGATATTTACGCGCTAATTCGTGGTTGCCGCTGCGTTTATAGATAAAACTTAAATTAAACGCAGCCTCCGCCTTCAAATCCAAATGCTGCGGGTTTTCCTTAACCACCTTACTCTCGAAGCTCAGCACACGTTTATAGTAGTCTACCGCCAGATGCAGCAATCCCAGCTGGTGATACATACGGCCCAGGTTGTAGAAAACCTCATGGCGCAGTTCCTCCGGCCGACCCGCCAGATACTTTTCCATAAACACATTAGCCTGCGCGATCAGCGATTGCTTTTTGTTGGTAAACTTTTGGCACGCAATTTGTGTCAACGTAACGCCAATCATCATCGCGTGCAGGGGATCGTTCGTGGTGAGGTAAATTTTGTTGTACTCGTTTAGCGCGTACTTGTACGTAGAGCAGGTTAGGTGGTAGTTGGCGATCAGCACCTTCGGATAGATGCCGATATCGGTCGACCGGAAGAAAATGCGCGCCAGATAGCGATGGTACCGTACGTCGCCGCTTATGAAAACGACCAAATTGAACAAATTCCATAGCTGCGGATGGTTGATTTTCGCCGCGAACGTGTCTCCTTTGAGACCGAGTAGGGGACGAATTTGATCGCGAATAATGTTCAACCCGAACGTTGGGTCGCGATTGTAGATGCAAGCGGTCAGGGCGAGCTGCTGCAGCTCAGTCCGGTAGCAGTGAAATCGCTTCGACGTCTGCAAGGTGAATACCAGCTTCATATAGTAAGTGTACTCGCGCAACTCGGCGGCCACGGTCAGCAAACGCTGCACCAGCTCCCATTCCGTTTCCAGCGGCAGATCGTTACCGGTCATAAACTCCGGCACCCCTTCACCAATGGTGCGGTTTTTCGATTCGTGATATTTCACGTGGGACAGCACCGCTATATCCTGTCGTTTTTTGATTTGGTAGCAATGGCGCGCCAGCAACATGAAACCAGCGGACAGAAAATCTTGATACCGTCCCACTTCATGCAGCAGCAGGCAACGCTCGTGTAGTACCTCCGGATCGAGGAACTCACTTTCCGGATCCTGCTCCAACGCTTGTAGGGCTTCATCGTAGTTGCCCTGTTTTTTAAGCAAAGCTGCCAAAGCTAACCGCGCATCGAGATAGTGCGCAAGTGAAACGACCTGAAATTGATAAGGAACGTTCGATTATAAACTGTGCCATAGTTCAGCAGGCATACGATTATGTTTCACCTTTCTGTACCCTAGAATGGCTTCATCGTAGTTTTCTATCCACCGCGAACAATCGGCGTATCGCAACCACACGGCGGCTAAGGAGAACTTTTTACTTTTGATCAACGGTACCAGCAACCGCAGGGCATGTCGATAGTATTCTTCCTTCATCAACGCCTCAGCCACATCCAGATAACAGTCGCCATCATGTTCTGGATCAATGTGAAGCAGAATGTCGTCGATAGCTTTATCGAACCATTGTTCACATTTCAAATGCACCAGCACAACGGCCAGCTTGGTCCGCAGATCGAGCACAATGTCTTCCGGTATAACAATGGCAAAGTCTGGGCTTAGCTGCGTATCTTCCGAGTCGCCTACTGTGTAATTATATACCTCCACATTCGCGTGCAGCGTTAGAATATCGAGTGCACGTCGGTACAACCCGTTAGCGATGAGCAACTCGATAAGCAGATTGATGTCTTCCATGCTAAACTTCTCCGGCGCCGTACTGTAAGCTCGTTCCATCGCGTCCAGCGCGGCACTGACGTTCGTTTCTTCGTGGAATTTCTTTGCCACCCGTTTCGCCGTGCTGATCAGAAAATCGGCTTGCTCTTTCGGAATAAACGGCAACATACTATAGTAGTACTTGAACGCCTGCTTTTCGTCCCTAGTCTCCATCAGGCGGGCACGCTTCAGACGCATTTCGACATTTTTTGGGTCGGCTTTGATGGCGCGAGTGTAACATTTCAACGCTTCCTCTACCTTGCCCCGCTCGACAAGAATTTCTGCCACTCGCACCCACTGCTCCGCATCGGACGGGTTGAGATGGGCGGCGATGTGCGAGTATTGCAGATACTTTTCCGGATCATCCGTCTCGTGTATCTGGGCCAGCGTTATGAACGGTTCGTGTGCCAGCGGAACTTGGCGAATGATTTCCAGGCACAGATCTTCGGCCGTCTTTACGTCGCCTCGGGCGTAGCACAGATTCGCTTGACCCATCAGGCCTTGCAGCGCCGGTGGAAGGCATCGTTTTTGACGCCGTAAAACTGTTTTGCCATCCGATTTGGACGACGAGCCTTGAAAGTTTCCCTTCAACACATCGCGCCGGGCTGTGCTGTAGTCTTGGAAGAAGGTAGATTTTCGCTTGTTACCCCGCACCATATCAGCATCGTCGTCGTCCAGGTCCTCGTCCTGCTGCATGCGGGCTTGGTACTCTGAGAAGGTAATTTCTTTCGCGACCAGTTTCTTGATCAGCACCTCTCGTTGGAGCACATTTTCGTCGTCTGTTTCCGATTCCGATTGGGCGGATGAGTTTGCTCCTGCCGACGATGTCGAATGGGCGGCAGTGCGAGCACCCCGGCGCATCGTTGCAGGCTGTTGCTGCTGCAGTTCTATAAATTGTGACAAATCCGATTCATCTACTTCATGAACCTCAAATTCCTCTATTTCCACGTTGCCGCTATCGTAAGCCGCGTCACTATCCGACATTGTGCCTTATGTTCCCCGTGCACTAGTAAATTTAGAAAAACGAGTCAATGTTTTCACTGCAGAGTATTGTTCAGGCAATATGTAAACAAAAACAAGTCTTTGATACCGGGATCCCCAAGTGACATTTTTGACAATTTATGTATAATTGGTAGCGTTTTAAAAACGCTTACTCAAAACGGCAGGTTTTTGCGTAGGTAGGGTAAATGCACCAATTGTTGTGCTATCGACGGGAAAATGGAAAATATAAGCAAACCATAGCGATTTGTATTCTA
>KI915051.1:1000714-1015657 GCA_000473445.2 Anopheles farauti | reverse complement strand
ACAATTGGTGCATTTTAGTGGGTTAGGAAAAACGCTATAACTTTTGATTTACGAGCTCAATCTGCAAAATTCAACAATTAAAAAAAAACTTGTGTCTACCATTAACATCTTAGTTCGTGAATTTTGGTTCAGTGGATTTTGTATAATTAATTTTTTCGTGAAAACGCTGTACAAACTCGTCCATAATTGGTGCACTTACCCTATATGTAAATACAATTTTTATTTATTTGGATTCAAGAAAATAAGTTTTATGAGTTCGTTTGATAGTGCACAATGAAGAATAAGCATCCAGTGATTTAATTCTCATCAAAAATAAAATAATGTTTTCATGCAATCATCACAATTACTTATAACCCATTTTTTATCTTTTCCCACCAATGTGGAATATTTCATAACACATGGTTTCTTCGGTATGTGCCCAGAGTTTCTCTAAAAGTTATCTTTAATTCATTCTTTAGGTTTATTTTCTTCAACTTAACACAAATTCATAGAAATCACACTTTTCGTAGTGAATTGCTCACGTTTAGGCGCAAACAGCCAAAGTACTTAGTTCACACGTTGCCAATGCCAATATGTCGCGTGAAAATATTTCTACATATAAGCATATGATAATGGTCTTAGCGGAAACAGTTCCGCCACACATGTTTTTGGTTTGTACGTGTCCTTAATGGGTGCGCTTTCCTAATTTGAAATGGAAAACCAAAGTGTGCAGATGCTCTCCGCGCATTGTGAAGCGTTTCACAAGCGTTTAGCTGTCAAAAGATGTGTCAATCGTTCGGCATACGTTCGTGGCTGCCATTTTTTGTTTAATTTTTTTTGTTTTCCTCAAATTTTTTTAGCCTTCGTGCCAAGCGGACCGCACGTCCGTCGTTCTTGCGGTATTAAAAAGTGAAAAATTGCTTTTAGTATCGCAACAATACATTTCTCCGCCGCGACACCAATCGATCCACTGTACGATCGATTTTAGGCATCAGATCCTATCGTACGGCGGTGTGTATTGTGCTGGCGGTGTGCGGTACGGTGTGTGAGCGGCTTCCAAGTTCACGAGGTGTGTAACATTTAGAATCATATTTTCGTGTCAAGCCGTCGTGCGATATTGCGGTGAAACCGGGCGTGTGTAGAACGTGACAGTAGGCGACAGGCCCGAATCCGCAGCGCTGGCCAGTGAAAACGGATTTACCGGTGAGCGTGTGTTAAACAGAGCGAGACCGCTATACGGGGCGCGTGGAAATACGTGATGTGTTATCAGTAAATTCGGATGATTTTGGGGTGAGTCATTCCCGGCCGTCGGATCGGATGATCGAAGTGGTTTTTGCATCGACCATTCGATAAGTGTCATTAAGATAAACACGAACAGGGGACCTGAATAGTACTGTTTTAAAGGCCAATTTATGTAGCGCACTGCTAAATGTTAGGAGGCCAGATTTAGTAACGAGCCTGGCACATAAAACCGTAGTAAATGCAACTCATCAAAGAAATCGTACATATGCAAAGGTGGGACGATAGAGGTTCACGTGCTTATCATGCCTGAGTCGGTGTCGGGAGGAAATGAGTCACATTTACGCGTGTGCGAATGGGAAATGGTACCTCATGTCTGTGTTCCTAGCCGGTTCGTAGTAGTAAAAATGTACGTTACAACACACGCGGTCTAGAAAGCTCCATCGATATGCACGGGCAGTGTCGTCCCCTCGCGCGGGCTGAATGGAAAAGATTAACGGACCTAGACTGTATGGGGTTTCAATCATAGTAACCGATGGTGTGTGGAAGTTTAGTTACCAAAATCGCTTCAATGTACCAACGTGCCATAGCGTTTCAACGTGATCCCCTACGAAACGCTTTATAGCTTCTCTAACGTTGTGAAATACTTACTAACGATATGCTAAAACAACATAATTGGAACGCCCTCCACTGGCATATGCTAGTGTTAATTTCCAAAATCATAAAAACGTTATGTTTATACGTACATTGTGAGCGACAGTACTTTTTGTTCTGCAGTTTGTCGTAGCTGGGGCAGTTAAAAGCTTTCACGAGTTTCACTTTGTATTACACTGTTAGCATTTTTGTGAGTAGCTCGAGAAATGGAGCGAACGATCTGTGTTGATCGCGCAGCGAATTCCAACAAAAAAGTGCAAAAAATAAACGACACACGTGAGATCGTTCGGTTCGGACTTTCGCTTTGTTTTGGTGTTACGTACGCATGCATCACTAACATTAGCGATTGTTTGTGCAAACGAAACAAAACTAAACAAAACCTAATAGAATGATCATTTAAATTATCACGTTAGAGAGAACGGTAAATAATGTCCTGTATTCTAAAGATAATTTGAATATTTTCTAGTTTTGTTTCTATACACACTGCTAATTAACATTCCGGGTTGATTCCAATTAAAATAGATATATCTTAACAATTGTTTTATCTCACGACCGCAATATTAAAGGTCTCAATTAAACATGGACCACACGCAGCCTGATTGAATGTAACGTTGTGAACATTTCTGGAATAGGGCACAAATTGTATAAAGTTTTAAGATTGTAGCTCAAACCTTCATCTAACAGTCAAACTTAGTTAATCTTAACAGTTTAACAGTTTTCAGTTTAAAGTTCTATTACTTCGAACTGAATGACATTCGATAAATATCTGAACGATATTCGAACTTTAAGATATTTTCTGCTATTGTAACAAGCTTTGAAAACTTTAATATAACATAGGGTTACTGATCGGGTTTTCGACAGCTTCTTACAGCAGTTATTTATTTATATGAATGCAAACATTCGCATTACTTGGTGGAACATAAATTTGTGGTTTATTAACTGTGGTGACCTGCATTTGCTATGTAATACTTTCTAGATTGAAATTACATCAAAAACTGTTTTTTTAAATTAAGTTTAATTGAAATGATTTTTGATTATGTCAATCAACAAGGTAAATTAAGTTTTTCTGCTAAACGATAAACAACATTATGAACCTTATATGACCAAATAAAATTGGTCTATATATGGAAACGGATCAACAAAAACTGTTTGTGGTGGTGGTTTTCATACTCATATTACAAATAAGGAAAATGATGATACAAATCGATCGATTTTCCTTGTAGTAAATCACGTCCCAATGAATCATTGATCCTCGAGCGTCAAAATGTTTGCATTAATCGCCGTACCTTAACACAAGAGGAGCAATGTGGCCGAGGAAAACGCTTCCAATATTCATGTGAGAATCGGTAAACATGTACTGGCACAGAAATCAAGTGTTGTTAAATTTTTATGAGCTACAATTACCACGTTGGTCGGAACATTCTGCTACAAATATCCGCGCAACCAAAGCCCACGTTCAGTTCAAAGTACCAAGGTACGGCTATTTAACACTTCTACCGAAGGATGCCATGGTATAAGGGGCAGGAAGACTTCAAGCCTCTTATCGATCAGCAAAACATTTATTGCAGCACTGAAAACCAGTACACCTAAATCGCCTTGCTAGAGTTTTTAATCGCAAAAAATTGGATCAAATGAATTGGGTTTAGTAAACAATTTGCATATTTTTTGAAGCTCCAACTTTCAACTTTGAAAAATGCATGGCCTCCTCTGACAACCCGCTCTCTTGTATTACATGTCTTATACAATGACACACCCTGTTTCTAACTTCTGACCACTTCCTGTTTGCTTTATTTTACATGTTTTGATCGAATCCAGGGGCACGCGGGCCACTATCGATGACATCGGTGACACGCGATGCAAGCCATGTTGGGCATGAAAAAAAACAGCACCTGATCGGGATTAATTTGCATGTTTTAATGGCGCCACTCGCTGCACGTTCGCATTTGAAGAAAGCAGCGGGATTGAACAACAAATTTCGGCTAGCAATATTGGTGTTGCTGCAGGCTTTCCCCGGGACGATCATACTAACACATTTACCGGACAAAATACCCACCCAAATCGTGCCCGGTCCGGAGGGGTCCGTATAATAATACATATTGCTGTAACGTGAGTTTATCTAGATAACCTATCGCACCACTCTTATCCGCCGTTACTGCATCTACCGCCGGGAAGTTTGGCGGCGCAGGTGACGGCGAGGCTTGGTTGCCATTTTGGTTGCACTCCTAGCTCGTTACGTCACATCAAATTCCCTGCTCATGACTGGGTGTTTCGGGTGTAATTGAAATTTATCAGCCTATACGATTAGAAGGTTCCCCTATCTGCTATTTGTGCACACGAGCTGATACGATGAAAATGGTCGCTTCGACGAGCTACTAATCAACACGGGCTCTCGGTTTCATCCACGAGGTTACTTTTTTTTTAAATAGTCTTCAGGTCGAGAAGTAAACGTCTTGCCTGTGCGAGCTGCGAGTTAATACGTTGCAATTCGCTTGATGGGAGTGCAAAGTAAATTTGCTGTCGGTACACAGTGGCGTCAACGGTGGGGCTAGCCACGGCGCTAATTGACACAGTGAGTGGTTAAACTGAATAAAAAAACTCTTCAGGCACGGCTATTTGAAGATAGAGAATGTGCAATTTACGGCAGCCGGGATTGCTTGAAATCTACATTTCCATCGCACTATAATGCGAGTGTAGAAAACATTTCGGAGGTGTTATTTTAAATTCAAAATAAGACCATATTTTAACAGAACCCTAATCACTGGTTTCAGGACGTATGCGAATTACAAACTCTGTTAAAATGTTGCTTGGCTTTCGTATTTTAAACATGTTTGTACTCGCCCCGTTTGTCGTTTCAGAACTCCGTACAGACTTGATCGTCGTTCCGGCTTGTGGCACGCAGTAATTTTACGCTGGAGGGTTTGAACGGGTCTCAGAATCAATCGAGGGTCAGCATTCGAGCATCGGCTTCCAGAGAGGCACAAAATGGTCAACACGCCGTACATAATCAATGAAATTTATGACATTCTTCAGAAGGTAATAATGTTTAATTAAATCGATCGATCGTGCTCGTTCGTACCATGGCCAATTGCCTGCCAGATAGACGAGAGAGAGAGAGAGAGGGTTTTATTTTTGAAGAGGTTATGACTTAATGTACGACCATCGCTCCCGATTTGTTGCCATTTCAGTCCACCCCGTTCGAATTGACGCTGGAGGCCCTGCTGGCGCTGGGGTTGATATGGATCGTGTTTTATAAGCGCACGACGAAAAAACCGTTGCCACCAAACGATGAGGATGTGCTTGCCCGCTGGACACCGGAACCGCTGGTGGCTGAGGTGCCGGAGGACCATCCGGCACTGAAGACGAAGGTCGTGTACGGACCGGTCGGTAAGATGGTCAACATCGATGGCAAGGAGTGCATCAACATGGCCAGCCACAACTATCTCGGGCTGGCGGAGGACGAAGACATCAAGCAGGCGGCGGTAAAGAGTTTACGCAAGTACGGTGTCGGTTCGTGCGGTCCGCGCGGTTTCTACGGCACGGTCGACGTCCATCTGGAGCTGGAAGAGCGGCTGGCCAAATTTATGCAGCTAGAGGAAGCGGTCGTTTATTCGTACGCGTTTTCTACGATCGCCAGTGCCATTCCGGCTTATGCCAAGCGGGGAGATTTGATCTTCGTGTAAGTGTGTGTTTACCTCTCGCGTTTGTTTTTTTAAAGCATGGAACAGGCAATTTAAGATGATAATTTTTGTTGCTGTTGTTTTTTGCTGTGCATATTACAGTGATGAGTGTGTAAACTTTGCCATTCAAAAGGGCTTGGATGCATCGCGCAGTAAAATTTTCTTCTACAAACACAACGACATGGACGATTTGGAACGATTGCTTCAGAAGCAGGATGCAGACGATCGGCGCAACCCGGCGAAGGCAAAAAAGACGCGCCGCTTTCTGGTGGCCGAAGCGATCTACATGAACACTGGCGAGGTGTGCCCCTTGCCGCGGCTGGTGGAGCTGCGAGCGCGCTACAAGCTACGCCTGTTCCTGGACGAGAGCATATCGTTCGGTGTGCTCGGTGCCAGCGGACGGGGACTGATCGAGCACTGCAATGTGGATGTGAGTTGAGTAGCCGGTGGGGCACCGGATTGGTGGCCTTTTGTTTAGCTAACTAATGCCAGCACCGTTGTATATGGTTTTGCAGAAAACGGAGGTCGATTTGGTATCGGCTGGACTGGAGTGGTCCGCTGCAACGATCGGCGGATTTTGTGCCGGTTCTTCGTTCATCGTCGAGCATCAGCGGCTCTCCGGATTGGGGTACTGCTTTTCGGCCTCCTTGCCACCGCTGTTAACGCAGGCGGCCATCAGTGCACTGGATCGGTTTGAAAGCGACACGCGGATATTCGAAGAACTGCGCGAACGCTGTCGAATGATTTCCGCGTAAGTAGGCTATGGATTTCACCTCCGGAGGGGAAATGCGATCAAGGGCAGTGTACTAAACGCTTCATTCTTTACAGGAAACTTCCCCAACTCAAACACTTCCAAGCAAGAGGTGATCCACTATCTCCCGTAAAGCATTTGTATCTGAAACACAAGCATGAATGTTGGGCACACGAAAAGATGCTGCTGGACGAAATTTCCTCTGAGGTACGTTTGGGTGGAACGAAGAAAAAACATCAATACACAGTTCATACTATTTTTGTGTCTCTGTATTTGTTTGCGTATGCGTAAAATGCATGCTTTGAAATAACGGCCACGGCTAATCTGCCAATTGTTTAACTCAATTTTAATTTTTAACTTTTTTTCAAGTTAATTTGAATCCCTGACCCACATTTGAAGGAAGGTTTGATGCACGATTTATTATCTGATATACTTTAGATTCAAGAAATTAATTTATGTTATGGGAAATTAACTATTGAACAGTCTGTCTATTTGCTTTGAGAACTAAAACATTTTGAGATAAAATTTTACCGTATTTGGCGGGCTTTGGGCAAAGTATGTGCGGTTCGATCTTGATGGTTGTAAAAAGAACAAATTGTTATTTCAATTTGTTTAAAAATCTTTAACTTTGTCAAAGAAAAAACTCAAAATTTGTTACGAATTTTAATAAATTTCTTTAGAAAATTCATACTTAAAAAGACTGTCGCTCCAAATATGCGATTTTGTTTCGTTCCTTTCTAAAAGTAAAAATTTAAGTAGGCACAACTCTGTTTTAAATTATTCAAACAGTACTACAGTACTCTCATTTATGTGTTTGAGTATTTACCATTATTTTTGTTGCGTGATAGGTGGGGTGTATGCTAGACACATTCTAAATTATTTTCAAAACATTGAGGATAAATGTAAAATAGCTGGGGAATTAATTTACTCTACCAGAACGCATCTGTAAGCATAACGGATTAACTAACACCGTCCGTGTTCTCACTAATTCAATTTGCAGTGCATCGACAACGGTCTCGCCGTGGTAGCGGCCGAATATCTGGAAAAGATGGAGAAGCATTGCCCGCGGCCAAGCATTCGGTTGACGGTGAATCGTTTGCTGACGGCGAAGGAAATAGACGATGCGTTCCGAATTCTCGAGCATGTCTCGGAGAAAGTTCTCGCCAGTGCGGGTTAGAAGGGTTGGAGCGCGCGATATACCGGCCCGGCCCTTACAATAAAGCTACACTAATACACAGACACAAACGTTGCATATAATGGTGGCCCCCTTGTCTACCTGCCGGCAGCGTCAGCAGCGTTGTCAGGGAAGACGCGGGAATCGAAAACGTATTCCAAATAAACTTACTATGTACGAACCCGGTGTACGGTGGCCCAGCAGATCTGAATTGTTCCGGGTCGTTTTAGCAACTATACTGCTCTTGAAACGTTTTTAAAGCACAATATCCGGTCCGTCCGTTTCCGGACGGACGATTACAGTAAATTTATTACAACTTCTTATCCTGCCAAGGGAGCAAACTAACACTCAACTTTAACGGCGCCGGTTTGGTGAATTCGGGCCTAATCTGCGCATCCATCCATGGTACGGCAGATAGGACACTAGGTGGCCCGTATCACTGCTACTTTAGGGTAGGAAGAGGGGTGGTGTGAGGTGTGAAGCGTAGAATCGTATATGCTTTGCGGTTTTACGTTAGTCAAATTTTGTTCGAGCGTACTTTCGGTAGGGAGAGTAATGTTTTACAACATTGCATTTGGTTGAGCATTTGCTATTGACTCTTCGAAACGAACAAATTCTTTTACCTTACCGGTGCAACTATCGTCCATATGTCATTCGGGTTGGATTGCAACGATATACTTATTATTCTACGAAAGAATTAACCAGTTTGCTACACATCAATATCAGCCACTAAATCTGACCGGCGGTGCACGGATGAGAAACGCCTGTTGAAGATAATTAACTCGACAAACCAATAGCCCAAATGCATGTACAAAACGACAAATTCAGCACCAGTATCAGCGTTAAGATATAGATTTGCTTTAGATTAAGTGGATGCGTGTATCCCGTATAGGCGAACTACTAGAATTAAACGGGCGAGTGTTGCTGCAGCAACAGAGCAAGTATTAGTAGCCTTCGTAAATGCAAACGGACAAATGAACCAAGAGCGGCTTCGAAACGAATCGCGCATGTTGACGGGATGGATGAAACAAATAAATCACGTTGAGCTTCTTCTCGGTTCAATCAAATCGTAAAAAGAAAGGGCCTTACGCTTCAGAAGCAAATGCGTGCGCGCGTTGGGCAGTTATGTAATAAACCGAGACGGGTGGCGTTGTTGTGTGACGAGATCGGCTATTTATTAGTGTTTATTGTTTTCTGTTTTGTTCTTTCCGTGCTCCTTCCCCCATTTCTAGTGCCGTTCATCTGTGTCCAACCGGTTTGTTTTTCACTGCCGACAGCGAATTACTTAGGCTGTATGGAAATCGGGACACCGGTTGCGTCACTAAAACACATTGTACCAGTTTATTAATGGCAGAAAGTGACGAGTGAGAGAGTATGACGTGAAAATGGAATACGGTAGAATAAAATACGCTTTACAACAAGATTGCATTCATAACAGTGCTTTAAAATTTAAGCTTTCCGTGAGGGTAAATGCTGTAATGAGATTTTCGTAGATGACGGAATAAAAAAAAAAAAGAATACCAAACCACTCCCAGTTGTTCTTTTCAATGCCAATATAGTGTCGTCTTGTGAAAAATTGATGTGTAAGTTTATAACGTGTATAATTGGAAAAACATTGTTTTTTTTACAGAGCTTCTTGTGACATAGAAAGTCTTACAGAAGTCGTTCTTTCTTTACTGGATTTTTACAGGATTTACTAAAGCTACAAATTTGACGCCAGTGTGCCGCCCCCGATGCTTTGCATGTATTATAACTTCAGTATTCTACAAAGGTACGGTACATTTTTTGAAAAATTGGTAATATAAACCATAAATGTAAAAAATGTATTTCGATTGGTCTTAAATCGTATCACTGAAAACAGGCACATGTATGGCCTTACATGAGTAAGGACACTCTTTTTTAGGCGTGGAAGTTAACATTAACAAATGATTCGTTAACATTGTATTAACCATCAAAAGGGAGAAAGAGAGAGAGAGAGAGCTATCTTCGGGTTATAAAACATAAAATGTGGCTTCCTTTTTCCGTCAGGTTCGAACTTAAAAGCTTCCATGACATTACTCATGCAGTCGGTTAATAATTAATAATCCATCTCGGGTGGAAGAAAGAGAAATTTTGATTTTAACATACTACAGGCTGGGAAAATACATTCTCTATTCCTTCGCATGTTCTGGAATCACTTGGGAAGTATAATTCTCCATCTTTAGTTGTTCACAATTTGATATGCTTAGATAAAACTATGTTGCTATGGTTACAATAACTTTGTCAGTGTAAGCACTGAATGTTTACAGTTGTTTTCACGTGATCGTAAAATGAACCGTGCATAATTTTTGCACAAACAGCATTCATTGTAATCTTCTGTTTTTTTTTCCTGAAAATGTTTCCAATCTGATCTATAAAAACTTTATACATGATCAGAGTGCTTCGATCAGAGTACTAAAACCTGTGAGAAATAAGTAGTATCATAAACTTTTTTTCATTTTTATTCAAAAATAATGTTAAATTTTGTTGGATTAAAAAAAAATAACGGAACACCCTTCCCTTCACCAGTTTCGGGAGTGTGATCGAGAGAAGAAAACAGACATATACCGTTCATGTATTTTTATTGCTTGTTTCCTTCCACTATTCTATAATCATTACATGCCACGGTTCGTAATCCGTTTCGAACAACATGATTTGTTAAAAAAAAAACACAAAAACAGGTGTTTAACAACACAATAACCACGCGTCCGCAAACCCAATATAATAAGCACGTTCAACAATTATATAATCCCCATAGCGTTCGCAGCTACTGCGGTGCCAGAATGCAAGCGGTTCTGCAGGGCAGATACAGCTGCATGTAGTTGCGCCGACCGGCCCAACCTTCCGGGAATGTGTGATGTTCCACGTTTTTGTCGATGCGATTGAAGCCACCGAATTCGGCGTCGTCCGAGCTCAGCACCACTCGATACTTACCGGCCAGCTCGACCCCGATGCGGTAGTCGGTGAAGCTTTTGCTGCAGTGGAAG
This sequence comes from Anopheles farauti, assembly GCA_000473445.2. Taxonomy (NCBI): domain Eukaryota; kingdom Metazoa; phylum Arthropoda; class Insecta; order Diptera; family Culicidae; genus Anopheles; species Anopheles farauti. The sequence goes on along the minus strand of KI915051.1, from coordinate 1,005,178 downwards.
TTGAACAGGAACAGCAGATTGTTGCGCTCGAACGCAATCACCTTGTCGTCCTCGTGCTTCCAGCTAACGTACGCCGGCAGACAGTCGAGCCAGTGGTACTGCTCCTCCGTGTGGTGCATCGCCCGGTCGAACTCGTTCAGGAAGCGATACTTCAGCAGCTGATCGTCGACCAGGTGCCACTGGCGGCGCGCGTAGTGGTACGACTGGTTGTTGCCGACGCGCGGGAAATCGAGCCACTCGGGGTGCCCAAACTCATTGCCTATAAAGTTCAGATAGGCCTCGCCTCCGAGTGCGTGCGTGATCAGCCGGATCATCTTGTGCAGCGCGATGCCACGATCGATGATGAGGCTCGAATCGGACACGACCGACATGTGCGTGTACATCTCCTTGTCCATCAGCCAAAAGGCGATCGTTTTGTCGCCCACCAGGGCTTGATCGTGCGATTCGGCGTACGCGACCGTATTCTCCATCCAGCGCCGGTTCGTCAGCGTGTGCACCAGATTCCCGATGTTCCACTCTTCGTCGCTCTTCGTTTTCAACACCTCGATCCACTTGTCGGGGATGGCCATACCGAGACGATAGTCGAACCCAACGCCACCCTCCGACGTGGGGCGGCACAGCGTCGGCATGCCGCTCACATCCTCCGCAATCGTGATCACGTTACGGTCGAGCTCGTGCAGGAAGTGGTTTGCGATCGCCAGATAGATTAGCGCCTCCGTGTCCACGTTCAGCCCAAAGTACTCGTTGTAATCGCCCGAGAAGCCCTCCCCGATGCCCCGGGAGTGGTACAGCATCGAGGTGACACCGTCGAAACGGTATCCGTCGAAGTTGTACTCATCGTGCCACCAGCGCAGATTGGACAGCAAGAACCGCAGCACCTCGTACCTGAGGACCAGGAAGAAAATAGAAAAATGATGCTGAAGCTGAAAGAAAAACTTGCGCCAAACTTGCGCCAAACTTGCGCCACTTACTCCGAGTAATTAAACAGACGGCTGTCCCACTGCATATGCTCTCCGCGTGAACCATCGTGGAAGTAGCAGGCATTCGTACCGTCGAACTGGTTCAGCCCGTCCTGCGTGTTTTTGCTCGCATGCGAATGGACCACATCGAGCAGCACGAAGATGCCGTGCTCGTGCGCCTTGTCCACCATGTACTTCAGATCGTCCGGCGTGCCGAACCGGCTGGAAGCGGCAAAGAAGCTCGTAATCTGATACCCGAAGCTAGCGTAATACGCGTGCTCCATGATGGCCATCACCTGGATCGTGTTGTAGCCCAGCTTGGCAATGCGCGGAATGATGTTGTCACCGAAGTTCCGGTACGTGCCCACGCCGTACTCTTCCGTCGCGATCCCGACATGGCACTCGTAGATGCGCAGGGCCCGCGGGCGGTTCGGTCGCCGGTGGCGGAACATGTACTTTTCGTGCGCCGGTGGATGCCACACGCGCTGCTGATAGTTGACGCCCAGCTCCTTCGGCGGTGGCACGACGTACTTCGCCCACGGCGACAGGCGATCGACGAGCGAACCGTCCTGCTTGCGTATGATCACCTTAATCTCGGACAGATGCTTGATCGCGCACGAACCGTCCGGGTTCGGTGGAATCTTGAGCTCCCATTTGCCGAACGGCAGCTTCTCGTACGGCGTCGCCAACCATTGCCAGTTATCTGTGGGTAAAAGCGAAAGAAGAAAATTGCATATATGCAAATTAAACACATTTGTATAGTACAGTTTCATTCGCATGAAAGCTTTATAGAATCAGTTTCGCTATGTCGCCACCAAAACAAACGAAATTATTTTAAATTTTAATAATTATATGATTTTTAATTTATTTTGAATTATTTTCGTTCGCTTTTTATCAAAACATGCTGATTTTACATTCGATGCTGTTGTCTTTGAATACGAGACACTTGTACGAGACTCAAAACAAAACTAACAAGTAGGCCTATAAAGTGATACCTTTGTTACGGTAGTGATGGGAAAATTTTGAAGTTTTGAGAAAGTTGGACAATCACACCGACGGGACGAAGCTAGGAAACTGGGAGGTGTCGAATACAAGCTAAAGGGAATATTAAATTAGAAAAGTTAAGAAGGTATCGTTTGATGAAAGTTTCCATTCAAAAATGCTTTTACTACTGAATTACTTAATTTTACGAGTAGTAAGTAGCATTTTAGAAATACGAATATGAAAAAGGAGAGAAACTTATGTCGATAAACTCTTTTAACAATCTTTATCAATGCAAAAAAAATCGTAAACAATCCAACATGAAACCGGATTTTGTTACGTTTTGTGTTGGGCACTGTTGGGTATACCCTTTATGAATTGGCAACGATCCATCAGAATCGTGATTCCAAAAGAAAATCTTACTATCGCACAAGTTCAAATGAAGGTTGGTGGTACTACATGGAAAATACTTATTCACACTGTTTTCCACATAAAGATGTCAATGATGAATGTGTGTAATAGTTTTATATTATTACTTCACCACAGGAAGTCTCGCAATGATTGATAACGGTAGCTGCTAGCGATGCCTGTTGATTGTTTGTTTTATTTAACTATTCTTATTCTCGCGCCAATTAATGGCATACTGATATGATTTGCGCGTCACGGTGACCAGATGTTGGCGATTACGGCAGACAACGCGTAAGGACATTATCTCCCACACTCATGTAGATGTCTCGCTTTTGTTAGTTTTAATTTGGGAAATGAAATGGTTTTACTCACTGAAATCGCCTGTTAGATACACTTCCTTCGCACCCGGGGCCCATTCGCGGGCCACAACACTGTTGTCCTGACCGATGTGCAGCCCGTAGTATTTGTATCCCTGCGTAAATTCATTCAGACCACCTTCCAGCTCGCTCAAACGTTTGATCCAGCCTCGGAATTCGGTGTTTCTAGGGAGAATGATCGTAGAAAAGTAAGAAAATAATAATCATCGTTTATCATGCTTCTTATGCAATGTTCTACACATGTTTTTCATCCTCAAACCGTTTGAAGATAGAAAGCTGGTTACATTGATAGGTGCTGACCGTCTTTGACCGTGCTCTTGAAATAATTTATTCTTATCTCTTCCTATGCACGCATCCTACGATCGCATCCGATCGGGGTTTATTCATTGTATGCGTTTCCGGTAATGACCTTGATATGACATTCATGTGCATGGGCAACCTCTTCAGAGATAATCTGTATTTTTTCGTTGAAATATTCTCACTCCGAAAGAATTGACCGATCGAGTTCGGTAAACCTTGCTAGGGCATGCGGTATTCGATTTCTTGCTGACATTTTGCTTACGGAGCTTTGTTACACTTTTTGTTCGAACCGGTGTCCGGTTACCGGCGCGAATGGATCGGTGGTAACGAATGCGATCAACTGAAGCTTACCTGCGCCGAATCTCATGCTCGTGCATTTTCAGATACGGGTCCTGCTCGAATAACTTTTCGGGATTCACCTCCGGTTCGTTGGCCATGATGCGGGTTGTTTTTTTTCTCACTATGGGCCAATAGTCGAAATGCAAAAACAACAAACAGCTGGCTCTGGCGTCGTGATGCACCGGAATGGTACTTCTCAATCGGTGATGGCTACGAACGATGTGCGCTGCACTTGATGAGAGAACCTCCGATCAACTACGCAACGAAAACCGAACTGTCCGGGAACGGCACAGCTTCTTCGTCACTAAGTCCGATCAGATTAGAAGAAGAACACCGTGCGGTTTCCGATGCACTGATCTTGCCGTGAGTGTGCCATCGCCTTTGATAAGGACATCATCTAACAACGTATGTTTTTTCCAAAATTAAAGAGCACATCTTGTGCACTTCACTGTACACGGTGAAAAGTAAGCATCGCGTGCCTAAAGGGAACATTTTCATATGTTTTTCATTCGGATCAATATTTGTTCACTCAAAGAAGAAAGCCCGGAAGAAAACGTCGGAAAAATGTAAACAAAACAACTTCTTCTTCTTCTTTTTGTTGTGAGAATGTATGCTCCTATGTGAATTACCACACGGTATCTTACATATTCAGAGCCGTACTCACCTGTTTTGACCTAACCTTTATGGTTATATGGTCTTTTGTGTGTTTGTGAATTGTCATATTTGTTTATTAATTATTATTATTTTTTTTTTCGTTGGTTGGTTTATTGTTGTTGTTTCATTTCTTCCATGATGTTTTGGTTATGTCAGAAATAGTTAAGCATTTCTCTGATTCGTCCGACGTTTGTTTAGAGTCACTGCTCCGTCGGATGCGTCTCCCACGCATATAGAGTCAAATTTCTGCGTGTTATTTATCAGACACTCGTCGTACTACTAATGTGCACGTCCAATGAGTTCTGTCTACTCCGTTCAAAAGTTTGACTCTGCATGTAAAAAACGATCCAACGGATCAGTGACGTTATGAGGGATTTTCCCATTTCTCCAAATTTTTTGGAGGATTTTGGGCATGCTCCCACCCCAAACGCCAGAATCAGCGAAAT
>KI915051.1:959959-976034 GCA_000473445.2 Anopheles farauti | reverse complement strand
CATTCCGTTAACTCTAACTTTTCTCCCCTAAATCTCCTCTTTCTCCCATTTCTCTTGTTATCTCCATAGCCTAACGGCTCGTAGTACGAGCCGAAAGCTGTTCCCCCTCCGGGGTCTTCGACCCCCATGTCTTAATCTACTTTCTTATATTTATTGTTTTATGTACTATATAACTTATTTTCTATATGTTATACTAAATAAAAAAAATTGAGAAAAATAATAATGCTTGTATTATACTTAAGGTTTTTTTTTTTCACCGGTTTAGACACACTACTGATACGTCTGACAACGCAGAGGGTTCTGATATTTGTTCACTCAAAGAAGAAAGCCCGGAAGAAAACGTCGGAAAAATGTAAACAAAACAACAAATACAAAACATACGGTCAAACGCTTCACGCTTCGCATATTGACAGCACTGTAAACGCTTGGAGCAGTCAAATGAATTGTGGCTACCCACATGACGAAAATGGTGTTTATAATAAATTTTCAAACCTGAAACATGCAGTGCGAATGGTAAGTTTGTTTTGAAGTTCAATGCGTGAAGTCTTGTATTTGTTAACTGCGCCGATGATTTTTTTAATAATCTAAGCATGATTTCGAATGAAATATCAACCGCTTTTTCAAGCTCCTATTTTAATATAATAAGATTAATATCATAAGTAGGTCGAATTAATATTTGAATATCATATGAATACAACTACCAAATTTAAAAAAAAAAAAACATAATTTCAAATAAATTTCTGGTAACACTACAATTCGACCGATCTTCATAAAAATAATTGGTCATAAAACTAACAAGCATCAAAGAAACTGATTAAGAGTGACAAATCTGGTGTTAATCAGCTCCTCAACATACATGGCCAAGATGGTTTTTCTATTTCTTGTCAAAACTTCTCTCAGTCGTGCGTGTGTGTTGGGTTGGGAAAGATAAAATTAGCAAAGTTTTCCTTTCGGTCGTGTGTGGATTTGGCTTTTTCACAACCAGCTGAGGCAAGATGAGCGGAATGATTCGACTTCCGACGGTGCTGGCCAAGAACGCACTTTCAGCGGTAAGTGTAGTGTGCGATTAAAGAAAAAAATGGTCATCGTGTGCCTTCCACAGCAGTGCCCGCCGTGGAGAGAAAAACCGCTTTTCCCTCGGTACGTTCCAGGTGTATTCAGTACCTGCCACCGAGCAAGATTACACAACGTTGTGCAAATTCCGCAACCGGGGAATAACGGTTGTTACAGTCTTGCGGTCGGCACTGGTGGGCATGTTATGTAATGCGTTTAGAGAAATAATTAGTGATCTTTTCATCGAATTGAGTAGCAAATTTTGAATGCGACACTTGTTGAAAAATATGAATGGAAGCCTTTGATTGATTGCGTGCTCCAGATCTTTCCGTTTGCACTTTATTTGTAGGTTATGTGGGCTTGTTATTGTGCATTTTAATGTTTTGATTCGTGTGAACTGAAAAAAAAATCATCTCTATCCGTAGGTACGTGGCCTGACTGCCGGAGCGTCACAGCGTAACTTGCATTTCACCGTTGGACAGAATAATGCCAAATCGAACCCAGATGCCATTTCGCGCGAGTATCCGGTAGTGGATCATACGTACGATGCCGTGGTCGTCGGTGCCGGCGGAGCTGGCCTTCGTGCCGCCTTCGGTTTGGTCGCGGAAGGATTCAAGACGGCCGTCATCACAAAGTTGTTCCCAACGCGTTCGCATACCGTCGCCGCGCAGGGTGGCATTAACGCGGCGCTCGGAAACATGGAGGAGGACGACTGGAAGTGGCACATGTACGATACGGTGAAGGGTTCGGATTGGTTGGGAGACCAGGATGCCATTCACTACATGACGCGCGAAGCACCGAAGGCCGTGATCGAGCTGGAGAATTACGGTATGCCGTTCTCGCGTACGCCCGATGGCAAGATCTACCAGCGTGCGTTCGGTGGACAGAGTTTAAAGTACGGCAAGGGTGGCCAAGCGCATCGATGCTGTTGTGTGGCCGATCGTACCGGCCACTCGCTCCTGCACACGCTGTACGGTCAGTCGTTGAGCTACGACTGTAACTACTTTATCGAGTACTTCGCGATGGATTTGTTAATGCAGAATGGCGAGTGTGTTGGTGTGATTGCGATGAATCTGGAGGACGGTAGTATCCATCGTTTCCGCGCGAAGAACACGGTGCTGGCCACCGGTGGCTATGGTCGTGCGTACTTCTCCTGCACATCGGCGCACACTTGCACCGGCGACGGTACGGCAATGGTGGCGCGTGCCGGACTGCCCTCGGAAGATCTCGAGTTCGTGCAGTTCCATCCGACGGGTATTTATGGTGCCGGTTGTCTGATCACGGAAGGTTGCCGCGGCGAGGGTGGTTATCTGATCAACTCACAGGGTGAACGGTTCATGGAGCGTTATGCGCCGGTGGCGAAGGATCTTGCGTCGCGTGATGTCGTGTCGCGCTCGATGACGATCGAAATCCGCGAAGGACGCGGCTGTGGTCCGGAGAAGGATCACGTGTACCTGCAGCTGCACCATCTGCCCCCAGAGCAGCTGGCCCAGCGTCTGCCGGGTATCTCCGAAACGGCCATGATTTTCGCCGGTGTCGATGTAACGCGCGAACCTATCCCTGTGCTGCCAACCGTACACTACAACATGGGCGGTGTGCCGACGAACTACAAGGGCCAGGTGCTTACCACTGAGAACGGAACCGACCGTGTGGTGCCAGGACTGTACGCCTGTGGAGAGTCTGCCTGCTCGTCGGTGCACGGTGCTAATCGTCTCGGTGCAAACTCACTGCTTGACTTGGTCGTGTTCGGGCGTGCCTGCGCGAAGACCATTGCCCAGGAGAACCGACCGGGCGAGAAGGTGCAGGACCTGAAGCCGAACGCGGGTGAAGCGTCGGTGGCTAATTTGGACTGGGTGCGCAATGCGGACGGACAGGTGCCGACGTCGACGCTGCGCTTGAACATGCAGAAGACCATGCAAACGCATGCCGCCGTGTTCCGCGAGGAGAAAACGCTGCAGGAGGGTGTGCGCAAGATGAGTGACATCTACAAGACGATCAAGGACGTGAAGGTTTCGGATCGGTCGCTCGTTTGGAACTCGGATCTGGTGGAAACGTTGGAGCTGCAGAATCTGCTGCTGAACGCCAACATGACTATTGTTGCCGCGGAAAATCGCAAGGAGTCACGTGGTGCACACGCCCGTGAGGACTACAAACAGCGTATGGACGAATACGTAAGTTATTTGGGTGAAGATGTGACGTTTGTTTTCTCATAGTTTATGGCATAACCAGAAGTTTAACAGCGAATGGCAAATAATCAAAGAAAAGATTAGGAATTGATCAAAGTAGCTGTTAATAGAACAGTCAAGTGTATTTTATGAATCAGTGCTGTAACGATGATGTTTGAGAAATAATGATCGTTGTTATGACCGTTTAACAACCATCGTTATTTTTAAGCACGAATTTCACCATTCGCAGTAATAATGCACCCCGCTTGCTTTGTTTTTAATTGATTCGTTTTGGCGTCCTTTCCTTTACGTCACCACAGGACTTTAGCAAACCACTTGAAGGTCAGCAGAAGAAACCGATGGAAGAACACTGGCGTAAGCACACGCTGACGTGGATCGATCCGGCCACCGGCAACGTCACTATTGACTATCGTCCGGTCATTGACGAAACTCTTAGCGAGGAGTGTGCCACCGTCCCGCCGGCAATTCGGTCCTACTAAAACAACACAACCAAACCCAATGTTTTGCTGCCGACGCATGTGTATGTGTATCTGTGTGTGATCTATTTTGGGGGAGACGCACCGCCTGCTCCGACGAAACAAAAAAATCTGCCCTACGTCACCCTCACCGCCGCTGCTTCGGACGGGTGAAGAGAGCCGAGTGCAACGAAAGCGAGAAAGTATTATGTGAGTATTCCTATGACAACGTGACGCATTATCGGAACGTCCGAGACCTTGACCGCGGGAGGCTGCTGAATGTTTGTAATGGAATAAAATTAATGAGGCAGACAATCAGGTTGCTGATAATGCGAGCAATTGCAGGCGCCTTTCTATCGCTACCGATAATCGCTGGGTCTAATTCAAAGTGTAATCGTTGCGTTTTTGCACATTTCTTCCTTTTCCAGTAACAGCATACCCGATCACACCATCACTGCTTATTTATTACATCTTGATTGTCGACACTTTACGTAAAAATGTAAAAGAAGAAATGCTGAATGAAGCTGCATGAAGCTGCTGAGGACATCTTGAGATAAAATGTCGAAGGAATGACATCTGTCTTCGGCTGGATACAACATCCTCTTCTATCGCTTTCGCACAATGTGATGTTGTGGACCAGGGTACCAGAGTTCCTTGAGATGATCTTGAATAAAAATACATACCAGCTTTTGAACGAATAACAATCCAGTGAAAAGTTTACCATCGACGCAGCACAACGATGCGAAACGACGACGACGGGGTAGGACATTTTGTACTGAAGCTGTGGAAACGAATAACAGAAGTTGGGGAAGAGGAGTATGTCTTGGTTTGCGATATTTATTAAAATTTAATTCGATTATAATAGGCAAACTACAAAAAAAATCAAACAAACAAACCAAAAGCAAATGTCGAAAGCTAACGTGGGTGGTGTACTTCATTAGAATTAGTGTGCATACAAAAAAAATGCATAAAAACAACAACATTGGAAGTCGAAATTTAACCAAAATCAGAATAAAACCTCGTACGTACACACATTTCTAGCAAATTTCTACCTAAAAGCAATAACATTGGAAGAAAGTCTTATTTGAACGTTCCCATTATTAGTTGTACACATCACTGGTCTTTATTTGATTTTCGCAATCTATTCTTCCGTAGCGGAAATAATCGTTTAGCGTGTAGGAATAAATAAGTTTCTTATAGAACGTTAGACAGACTGAGGCTGTAGTTGTTCGGCAGGCGAGAAAGCAACTTTTTCAACAATAAAAAATACAACACAACACACAACAATCATTATATGTGCGGTTGCCTTTGTTTCGCTTTCAAACAGTGACAATGTAAGGTGGAATGTAATACAATTGTGCTTTAACACACAGTTTATGTCTCTACCTCACACGGGCGGTGTTCAAAATACATCGTGCATTAATGTTGCTTAGTGTGTGTTGCAAAGTAAATGAAGAATAAATATAAGTCCAATAATACATAACGTAATTATTTGATTCTGCTTCGGCACATTGCACGGCGCGTACCTTGATTAAAACTTTTGCAATCGTGAGAATGGGGCAACGAGTTTGATTTGCTGCTCTTGGCGGTGCTTAAGTTGGTGGTAGGTTTTACGTAATCGAAAAATGATGAAGAACAACACCTCGAAGAGCGAAAGCACGCTAATTCCGAGACACAAGCTGAACGCTCCGCCAAGGTTGGCTACAGGGAAGGATGGGAAGAGATATGTTTTGGGATGGGAAGTAGAATAAATACTTTACAGTGTGAACGATTTTGCTGTGACTTACACAACAACGATATCCACGATACGACGACGATTCGCCGATTGGCCGCCACAACCTGGTTGCTCATGAAAATGTGGAAAATGAATTCGAAACTGGTGAGATTCGTTTCTTTGCTGGAAGTAGAAGGATTCAAAATGTTAATGAGGTAAGGTAGGTTGTCGTTGATTTTGTTTCTGTAATCGACTAGCAATCAGTTTTTGGATTTTTTTCGTTCGTTTTATAAACTCATTCAAATTTAGAATTGTTTTTTCCATAAACGATTGAAAAAGTAATGTTCAAAAGCAGATTTGTTCTTTTTGGTTATTAACTACTTTTTTTTTGTTGAAAACCTATAACATTTTTCAATTTGGCTCGGAACCGCTAAACGTTAAAGGTCAATCATCACAAAGCTTCGAGGACAATTGCAGGACAGTTCCACTAGTGTTTGAATCAAAATCGGCGTTTGTCTAAAGCCGTATTCGGACGTGCTGATTCAAGTTGGAGCTGAAGCTTTAACCACAAATATTCACTCAATAGTTGCTGTTGTCTCTTAAAATTAATGCTTAGTGGATTTTGGTAGATTTGATAGACAATATGTGCAAACATTTAAAGATTAACCTTAACACTCGGACCAATGCCAAATAATAGTTTTATTACAACTGTAAAACATCATAATGTTAACATTTTCAATCTCTTTATAATTGCTCATCATTTCTGGCAGAAAATTAATAAGGTTGAGATTATTGATCTCAAGGATTGCCAATCGAACGAAACAATCCTTTTCTCGTTTCCAACGCTCTAACCTTATTAAACATCAATATCTTTTCATAATAATCAAGATACTTACTAGAACGGATTTATCGATAGGTTGTAGGCAGAAAAGTCCGATACGATTGAGGCCGTCTTGTACGTAACATCGCTGCAGGATGGCAAGCAATTGCATTTCAATCTTTTGAACATATCTTTTTGGGAAGATAATGCAAACAAATGTAGTACACGTTCCGAAAATCCTGTCCTTCACTTGCCCGAATCGAAGAATACTTACAATAATTCTCCACAAAACACATTGAATCGACCACGGTACAGTTTCTTATACGCTGTCCATTCCGCGCTAGTGCAGGTTTAGGGAGATGGAACGGATGGCAGCCGCACTTCCGGTGCACTTCACTCCGTAAGCACTCCAGAGTGCATGCCGGTTGGCGGTAGTTGGTTATCGGCGGACTAAAGTCGCTTCCCACGATGCAGTCCCGCTGGCTTTGGGGAAGGGCCAGCACCTGCTCCGAGCACCGGGAATCCGTCGGCAAGACATTGACGAACGTTTCCTTACCCAAACGGATCAGCGTTAGTGGCGAAGCTTCGACCGCAAAATCGTGGGGATGGTGAATCATCAGCTAGCAGAGCGGGAAGAGCAATTAGAAGACGATCGAACCGAGTAGTGCTTCAACTCACCATAAAGCCCTCCGAGTAGAGGGCTCCCGATTTCCCATCCGATGCCTGCGGGTAGCCCGTACCGATGACGCTAAGTCCGCCGTGCATGCCGTACGTATTGACGACGAAAGGTGCCTTGGAGCCTACTACGTTCGGATGGTAATTGAACGAGCAGCACGCCCCGTAATGGCTGGTGGAACCGATCCATCCAAGGAAGGCATGCTCGGCGAAGCAGGGGAATTTTTTCCCCGCCCAGTAGCACACTACGATAAAGTCTTCGCATATCATGCCCAGCTCGTCGATAGCCTGCTCGATGGTGTAGTTGTTCAGCTGCAGCACACTGTCAATCATTCTTAAGTCCTGCAACCTCGGGAATGTCCACTGGTGTTCGGTGAAATAGCCGAGCGATGGTAAATGTTTCAGCACGGATTCTTTCGTTGCTCCCCGGGGAAGTTTGCTTAAAAAAAAAATGTTAGAAAAACACACAGTTTTAACGTACGACCAACACAAACGCTAGAGCGCACAAACTTCCTTACATCCTCTCAACGAACCGTTCCGCTTTGTAGTCGACCACGCTCTGCGGATGGCAGAGTGTAATGCCGGGAAAGGGAACCTGCACGATCTTCATCTCGGACGCAATCGTCATGCGGGTGGGTGAGTCGACAAACTTTTGCCACAGCAGGAAGATCAACGCCACGCCGAACGCGAAAAACGCCACCACGATCGTTATCCAGAGCAGCCGTCCGAAGCCGCCCGTAACCTGCCGCTGAAGGTAGTACATGCCGTGGATTTTGGACATGGACGCAAAGTCATAAAACGTGTCGCGAATGGCATTCCAAACGAGCTGGGCGGTGCCCAAACCCTTGCCAAAGTTTGATTTATTTCTCTGACGATAGTGCGGCAGCTGTGAAACACGCACCGGTTTCGGCTGAAATATACCCGGAACCGGCTGAATGTCCATGGTCGGGGTAGTAAGTGCGAATGCGCTCGGTCACTGTGCCCGGATGGCGACAAATCACGTTTTATATACGCAAACAGTACCTGATCTAAACTATTCCGCGCAAATGAATTATGAAAATGACATGGAAATTTTCAACGCCATGTTTCGGCGCTTTCATAACAATAATGTTAATATTAATTATTAATTAGGCTCCAGCAGTAGCATGAGATGGAAGTCAGTAAAATGAGCGACATGGTTGAACTGGAGGCGATTGAGTCATCCATATTCGAATCGAATGTGTGCGACCGTTCGAAATAATGTGTCATGAAGCATGTTGATGTATTATTTAACTTTGACATTGGCTTCCACTTTCTGGTCACAACGACACAAGAATCTGTTCAGGTAAGCAATTTCGATAGGGAATTTCCAACGTGTACGTATTCGTGTATCTTTAGATGTGTTTAAAATTATGGTGGTGATATTTTTGGAGGCGAGGAACTCCACCAAGTTATAAGTGGTACTCGAAGGGACGACAATGAAGAAGGGGACACTGTGCCTTTATGTCCATTTCGCGGTTAAGTTTACAGAAAGGACTAGGATGGGAATCTTCGGCAAAGGTAGCCGGTATACATGACTGGTTTAACGGATGGCAAACATCGCAAATTTCGTTTTTTAAGCATTAAAATGAAAATCTCTGTCTGTCTTTTATTCAAACAATTGTGTTGGTCTTGGAGATGTTGGAAGCTTATTTTTTGCAAAAAAGAGCAATGAGTTGTTTAGTACAAATACAATCATACTGAAGAAAATATTTGGATATATATAGAGCATTAATTGATCCTGTCTGGGTCTAGTTCAGCTCGATTAGTCACATTCGTATGAACAAACCTGAAGTTAAATGTTTTAAGCACGTTATATCGTCTTTTCGAAAGAAAGGTTCCTCGTTACCTGACGACGACCTAACAGAAAACTATAGGCGCAGATAAGATGATCTTGGTAAGTAAAACAAGTCATATGTATAAACAAAAACGAGATATATTTTCTTGGCATTACAACCTACCCGCAATGGACAATAAAACGGGAAATCATCTGATCGGTTGGGGGTGTAGGACATATAGCAAGTTATTCAAATTTTAGATACAGGTTTAATATTAAAATAGATAGATTTAGGTTTAATATTAAAACCAAATTTTAAATTTTAAATGTTTTTGGCTAGATTTTTTTTTATATGAAAACAATATTTATTTACAAACAACTTAAAACTAGTCAACAATATCAGTACATGTAAGAGCGGATAAACGAAAGCACAAGGGTTACAATGAACATTTAGGGATATCTATATCGATCACAGCATCGATGTTATCAACTATGTGGATGATGTAATTAGCAAACCTACGTAGGATAGAAATCCCTTTTTCTGAACTTATGCTATATAGCTCAGGAAAATGGAGGGACAAGAATGACGGGCAAATTAACAAGAACATCATTTTAAAAATTTTATCTATTCTTATAAGCACTTAAGTGATGTAAAATGTGACCAAGTGTCCAATTTGCTAAATAATACCTTGTGTTATTAATGGACGTAACGAAAAAACATCCATGTTTCCACACCATTTTTGCATTATTTCGATGTGCAAATAGAAATTCTGTTTCGAACGCTGTTTGTATGTAATTTAATTCAAAATATATTTCTACAAATTAGCCCATCTTAATTAAATATGTTTACTTTACATCTAAAATTGACTTTCTACTCAATGATACAATACTTGAATGAAGCATACCTATTCATTACCTGTATGGCTTAGATTTGTCTTAGTGCATTATTAGATTCATTACAACGCTCTAGCAAAAAAAAGCATGCACCTCCGAATTCCACAAACACTTCTCAATTCTATTTGCAAACATCTTATTTCAATTTTCATCGAACATCGGGTTTCACGGATGTTTTGCGTTCTTTATTATAGCATCAAATCGGGGCAGATTGAAAAACATTCCATCCTCCTCCAAAGAAGCTACCGAATACACTCGCGCACCGGATGGAAAGTTTTATTAGAAAATGGAAATAAAACGCTATTGCCACTGCAATCGAAGGTTCCATTCGTCGCGACCGCGGTGATCATCCGATGCATCCGCCATGGGGCCATGGCCACGGAAGCAAGCAAAGTGGAACAGGTTCGCTTCCGTTCTGTTCCGGATATGCGCATTGCCTGTAATAAATGTTCGTAATATTGTGGTCGCGCTGGGAGATTACGGGGATGCGGTTGCGGTGGGACTCTCCCGCGGTCCGCTTCCGCCGGACAGCCCCGGTCGCGATATTTGCAACAGGCGACACACATACTTTCTATTTTATTGCCGAAGAAGGAAATTATTTTCAGTTTCGATTCGAGCTGGCCACACCGTGTCGGATAACGTGCAGGGTAATGGTAATGGGAAATTGAAAGGCATGTTTTATGCGATAATTCTGAACCGTTGCCAGCAGTGGATTATAAAATAATGTGGAATGTAAATTTTTTTTCCGATGGAAAAGAAATGACCCGTAGCAAAGCTAAATCAATTATAGCAGAAAATATTGATTGGGTCATATTTTAAGTGTGATATAATATTTGAAATGGCTGTGGCTATTATTTTGAAACGAAATTTCTTTTCGAATTTTTCACAGTTAAGTAAAGTAAAGTCCGTACTTTCAGAACATTCCCGGCCTCTTAAAGGCATTTTTTTTGCGATGGAAAAGAAATGACCCGTAGCAAAGCTAAATCAATTACCACAGAAAATATTGATGGGTCATATTTTAAGTGTAGTATAATAATTATTGAAATGGCTGTGGCTATTATTTTAAAACGAAATTTCCGTTGGAATTTTTCTCTGTTAAGTTTGGAAGTGCGGACATTCCCGGTTTCTCAAAGGCATTGGGCAATAAGGAGATAATAAAATCTCTTAAACCGTCAAAATCGTACAATCAAACTTTGCTATAACGTGCGAACATTCTCGCCGTGTACATTTTCGCCCACGGTCTTTTCTACACTGTCTTTTCTATGGACCAGGATTAGGGTCGAAGCTTACCTGATCTTTCCCCTCCAGCACCCCCCCCCCCCCCCCTCCTCCGCCCCCTCTGACCAACCACTCTGGATGCAGGTGCTAACGAAGGAGGTCACGTTTATCGATCCCTCAATCTGATAAAATTTATGTAACCTCATTAAACCTATCAACGTTATCTTTAGTTCTGCTGACCCGTGGTGGTTAGCTGGTGCCCCGGTTGTATGCAAGTGGGAAGTCAACGCTTTAGCGGCGAGTATCTTTTTTTGCCCGTCTATTCCCGGGATTTCACCTCTACCGCTGACCGGGCGGCAAGGAGGAACCCATGCTTTAGGGACGGTTCTTTACGGATGATACCGTCCATTTTTACGAGCGATATTCATAAAATGGACAGGTGAAAGCAGCTAACTGTTGGCCCGAAGACTCCCGATTGACCCGTGGGAATATGGCGTCATTTTTGCCTGGCTTCCTCCAAGGGTCGTTTTCACGCTTTCGTTTCGGTTGGATTATGCTGGCCCGTGCTGGGGCTATCCTCATCTGAATTTTTGTGTTACGATGGCATAAATATACCCTCCCCCCCCCCTATACGCCGTTCCGCTAGGTAGCATGCTAAGGACGCCAGGATCCACTGGTTTTTCGGTGCTCTCCCCATTTGTTTGAAAGCATAGATCCATTTCTCATTTTCCGACGTTTTGTGCCGGACGAGGCGATGTGTTTGAAAATTATCGTTTTCAAGGTCTGCTTTGATATTTGGATTCGAACGATCTTAAAAACCCGCACTGACCGCTGCTAAATGTGCGGGAAGAATTGGCAAATTTATGTAACGAGCAAATATTTGACCTAGTCTCGCTAGCACGTGCATGCAACTGTTTGCACCATAATTGCGGATGGTAAAAATATTTGCAAAATAAATGCTCCTGTGCTTGATGAATGTTTAGCTTGCGTACAAAGATGACTGAAACCTTTTTTTGGGATAAAAGCGATTTTAAACAAAAATAAATGCAAACATTAGATGAACTTCCAACACGTAGTATTGGTTGGGTTGGGTTGGTTTGACAACGGAATTGGAAATTTAAATCACGAATTTTATTGAAGTAAAATGACCCACGTGGACCCGTTTTCAATTTGAAATATAGAACGATAATTTCAATTCAATTAAACGATAATAAAACCATAGCTCAACTAACGAACTATTTTGAAAAACGATAATATTTGCCTGACGGCAGACGGCATGTCAAGCGTAGATTGAGGACGAATTAGTACTTCAAGATGATTCAATTAGTCTCTACACACATCAGTGGTCAGTTTCATTGACTCGTTTTCAGTTCATTTACAGATATATAATCATATGAAAATTTTGATTTATTTTATTTTTCCAAGCTCGTTGCAATACGGAATCTTTTTATGTGTACAAAAACAAAACAAATATCATATAGCGATTAAAGATTGTATGGGAATATAAACTATCTATCTCAGATGAAGTGATCAATAAACAAAAATCGATGTCTTTTTTTGTTTTGATAAACGTGTATTTTGTTCAGTTGTATGTTTGACACTGTTAGCGTAAAGGATAAATGTACATTATGTTTCGAGAAAGCAATAAAGCGCATTTGCTATGGATGGCATTTATCAAATATTGGTCACGTTTTTGTGTACACCATGATTATGCTATGGTAGACTGTGATTTCGACTATTTGTACACATGTTTTAGACAACACAACAGCTTCTATACCATTAACATCAATCGTAGTCAAGTGGCGACGTAATAGGATTTTATGTGCCGAAAAGAAATGATTAATAGTTTATGTGGCCTGTGGCCTCAACATTGCTCCAACGTTCTCTGTCATAAACGCTATCGATAAAAAAACTAACATAATAAAACCTTGTCATTTTTGGACAAACATATTCGATTTTCTGCAGGTAGCAATGACCGGTCACAAATGTTCGCTAAACACGGACGGATTCTGATGACACTATGGCCGGGGTAGTTATGACGTGTATCTTTCGTCCGTTTGTCCACAGCAGTCGAAAACGATTGCTAGAGTGATCGAAAGACCTATTTATTATTGAACGCGACATCGCAGCCTATTGGTAACCGAATACTGCTTTCAGTCCTAGCCGATGTTGGCTCTTAGAAGGATTATTTGATCCATGTTATCACGGTACGTATCAGACGGGAGGGGACACGATACCAATACGATTGAATGTTTCCATACAAAGCACATCCTGTAGTTTGGTCGACCACAGTTTCTTTTTATGTAAAGTTATCGAAAAATTTGGTGATTGTACGTGTAGTAATGTAAGTGAAACATTTATTGCTGAAGTCTAAATATGTTTTCTTGTGGTATCATCCAAAATATTGTTTAGTAATCCTTTTGGGAAATAACACAAATAAAGGCAAACAAACAGGTAAATTGTTTGAAATCTTATGTAATTCCAAACTGATGAAACATTTGTGATTTTAGGTATTGAATTTTGTAGATTTTAACACGAGTACATAATATACAATTAGTATTAAAATAGCTTTGATCTCGAAACTTCCATCGAATAGGTCGACGCCGCTGTGAAATTCAGTTCACAAACAAACCTAAGCAAACGATGGATTCATTTGAAATTATCAACTTCGCATACCAATCAGCCATTTAGCTCCATGATTACCGACTCTCAATAAAATCGCAATGAGTTTGTAAGTTACACACATCGGTCGCATTCCCTCAATGATGCCTACATCTATTGCTGATAGAGTATTTGTATGATTATATAACTCAATTTTCAATATACCGTAATACGATGAGTCCAGTGACAGAAATCGCTTAATTAAAAACAAAAGAAGCATGTGCAACTCGATGCGGTTGTTTAGCAGACACAGTTTGCATTATTCATCGTGCAAAAGAGGCTCAAGGGAATGTTTTATCGATTTTATCGTTTCTATGTACATAATTTTCATAATTTTAAGAAGCTAATAGTTTTGATAAACAAAGGAGACTGAAATAACAAACGGTAAAACATGAAATTTTCGTGGAAAAATCTATCATTCCTGATAGTCTCTGTCGTTGAAAGATAGTCTAGGATGAATGAATATATTATAAAAGTTCCAATTAATGTCGATTTTTTCATATTATTTGGAGATAAATAAAAAAGCTACATTATCATAAATAAAGTGTTGGAAAAATGTCTAAAATTTGAAATCCTAAACGATTATTTTTCTAAGCAAAATATTTTGTTTTCCATTCTCAGCAGCCGAGGCATTAAATTTTAGAATTTATTTGAATTGGTTGATGGCCAGTTTTATTTAAAAAGCTAAGCAAGATTACCAATAAATTTATTTCAGTATGGTACCTCCATTATTCTTTATTTTCTTTGCGCCTCATAAGCATTGCAGATTCTTTCTGACAGATTTTTACATCTTAGACGGTTGTTCAAACGTTTCTATAAGGAGAGCCGATCTACTCTGCCCTCCACCACCTTAATGATAGCTTATTTTTTATCAGCATACACTTCATAACCAGGCCATCTTCACTTCGCTCTCACCATAGTTTGAAGCAGTTTCAGATTAGGAACAAATTTCGGTGCGTCTGATGTATTGTGTGAAAGTTCGTTAAGACTAAACTTCACTGAAGCAAACGCATCCGAAGGGAAAATCCTTCCAGCTAAATTGTCTCATAACTGGTACTACAGCTGGCGCGACCGGCCTCTGCTTCATTGGAATTGATGACACTGATTTAAACTGTAAATCTCTACGTTCGTTTCCAAGACAAGTTTGCCGTGGTTCGCATCCATCTTGCACGGCGAACGCCACTCGTCGGAATTTCACAGCCAAACCACGGGACCCAATCCTTTAAGAACTTTGCCTTTTGCCACTAATGTCCCCGTTGTCAGCGCCCACGGTGCGAAAGTAGCAAGTGGAAGCAGGGACGGCAACGGGGCGCGGGATGTGCGGATTTCCCTTGTCGCAAATTTTTCCTTCCTCCTTTCAACCGGCCGGTTCGCTGATTTGGCAGTCCCAAAAATGTTTCTCCCGCTGCCTTGTACGAGACGGGGGTTTCTTGCCGAAAGATTGCAGCGCGCAAAAACCACAAATCTTGCAAGACTGCAGGAACTCTTAGCGATGTCGGTCGCGATGGCCAACGGTTAGTTGGTGCTGTGTGAGCTGGCGAGCTGGCGAGGGTCGGACCAACGAGATGGGGACGGAAACTTGCTACAACTGTAAATTCAATTCCGCTGATGATGATCCTTTCGGTGAGTGGTGAGTGAGCTGGGTAAAAACAAGGGGACACCGGCTCACAACCCCATACACACACACACACAGCCGAACCGGACTGTAGGAAAATGTGTCCTTTCGGACTGGGCTCTCGTGGGACCGTGGGCTGGGCGGATGCTACGACAAGAAACATACCACGGCGATCGCCGAGTTTCGAATCGTACTAAGGGGAGATAATTTATTGCCACTGACGCTTGAAACGGACCGTGAAGCAAACAGCCAACAGCACCACTTGGACAGGTTTTTGCGGGCCACACCGTCCGATTGCAGCGTCCGAGTTTGCAGGACCGATGCTTTCTTGCGTGAAGAAGAGGGCACCGCGCTTGGTGCGACTCGTTGACAGTTGACTAAGTGCTGCTAGGCTGGGTGCAAAGGAATGGGTGGAGAGAGAAAGAGAGAGAAAAGACGCCGTAAGTTTCAAGCTCAAATCGTCCTTACCGACGTCTCAAAGCCGGAGTGTCCGAGTGTCTTTGGTGCGTGTGGAAGCGAATATCGTGTAAAAACGCCATCACGGGGTGATGCGAGCCGCGGTTGAAGGTGAATTTAATTACCGTCCAAATGAACTACTTTCACGGATATATTAATGCTAATAGAAGGCATAAATTGTGTGTCCTTGTTTGTTGGCGCCGTGTTGGTGCCATTTAGCAAATGAACGGCGTGAGAAAAAACTGGTAGCATATTAAAATTACCAAAAAGAAAAAAACGAAAACCGTAAGGAAAAAAACGATACGATTTATGACGAGGTGTTTGTTTTTCTGTTGTTCAATTTAGAGCTGATAATTGGTGACATATAGTTATAACGTTGCATGAAGCAGAATATTATGGTGTGTGTCGTAGTAATGTAATATTTATAACCTTGGATTCGTATAAGTATAAGTATAAGTATAAGTATAAGTATAAGTATAAGTATAAGTATAAGTATAAGTATAAGTATAAGTATAAGTATAAGTATAAGTATA
>KI915051.1:924184-959284 GCA_000473445.2 Anopheles farauti | reverse complement strand
ATAAGTATAAGTATAAGTATAAGTATAAGTATAAGTATAAGTATAAGTATAAGTATAAGTATAAGTATAAGTATCAGTATAAGTATAAGCATAAGTATACGCATAAGAGTAATATCTTTTTATATCAATCTATATTTACAATGGATATCAATCTATATTTCGTACAATGCATGTTCGAAAAGGTAGTTCTGTTAATTGACACTAAATTTATAAAAAAAATGTACCAGCCACATTCACACATTCGTAAAAATGTTAAAACTATGGATGAGTATTATTTAAATGTGTAGTAAAATGTCTTCAGTTACAAAATAATAACGTTTAATTCAAACCAATATGTAAAGAAAATATTGCAAAATTTAAATTTTTAAATTTAATTTAAATTTCATAATTTTGAATTAGAGATCGCTGACCACATTTCCGTTTGAAAATATTATTTATGTTTATTTAAAATTTTTTTATTGAACACTAGGTAGACATATTATTCAATTGAAAAAAGAATGAACGATGAACATAGAATAAAGCCACTCTGGCTACTATCAGCTGATAAAGTTCATTGCAGTTCATTTCCCCCACCAAACGGTATCACGAAAGTGAGCGTGCGCATTGGAAATCCAAATGTAAGGGTAGCAGCCTTTCCACAAATTAAAGTTCATATTCATCCAGGCTAGTCGATATTGACAAGATTGACCAATTCCAACAGTACGATCCAAACCGATGTTAACTCTTCAAATCAATTGTACGTAGCGAGAGTGACAGAAATTGCTGCCACCTTGAAGTAATCGTATGCACCATTCTTCACCATACACGCTTCAAAACAATGGAACGCGATGACCTCTCGATGAACGGTATGGTTGCGTCAAAAAGCATAATGTTCTTTTTATGTAATGCTTGCAGAACTGTATGGTGTCACGGTAGAGAGAACGCACCGTACAGTTGAATTTGAGAGAACGGACGAAGATATAAAGCGACCAATGTTTATCGACGGTTCGGGCAAATTGGTGAATAACGTCACGTCCTGAGAAAAATCTCTGGAACTCCTTCGGGAGCGATTGCGAGCAAAAGCCTGAGAGGAAGAGCGGGAGAGAGGCAGCGGGATGGATCGAGAGGCAAATATATCTATAAAGGAATTTCAGGTCAACACCAGGGAAAGCACCCGAGGGCGGCGAGCAGATGGTGTGAGCAGACAGCGTAAAATGTTTACAAAGTCGAACCGAACACCGCACCGCTCCTCGCTGACACGCTTCCCAGCGGTTCGAAAATGCGCATGTCTTGGGCTTTGACAGTTTTAGTTCGTTCGCCCTAAAAAAACGCCGATAGTCCTTGCAAGGTCAGCTGTATGTTTGGCAAAGGATTTAGAGTGCCGACCGACACCGAAGACTGGCACGCGAGTTAACGTGGAATATCTGATGGTTTAGACGAGGGGATGTTTTATCTCCACAGCCTTCAAACACTCGCCGGCGCATGGATGCTGATATATTGGATGGGCAATCGGTCGAAACGAAACCTTTGAACGGCTCCAAACCGACTGCCGGAGCGAATCAGTAAACACCGTACCCGGAAAACCATTCAGGACGAAAAAGTTAGCGCGAAACTCTGCTCAAAAGACGATACTCTCCGTCGGCGTAACAGGACCCGATGGCTTGACAAGGACTCTGTTTTTGAAGGGAAGTGGTTCCACTTCAGCGTTTTCTAATTAGCCTGAGGCGGTGGGAAGAAACCGGCCAATACTTCCAATACGTTTTTGCGGTGGTATGGCGATGTGGATGTTTATGGGTGATTAATTGCGGCCCAAGATACGGGGCCGCAGCCGAAAATCTGTCAACCGCGCGAAAAAGGGTCGGGCCGTGTTGGTGCGTAGGAGCGAATCGCAATATCGTTCGCCGAAGTGGAAGAAATGAAAGCCAAATCAAGGTTGGGTTGCTACGCTTCCGCGAACGAGCATCGAACGAGGAACGGAGCCTTTGATGCTGGTAAAGATTTGAAGAGTCTTCCGGGAAATGCGTTAGTAACCGACCGACGGTTCGTTGGCTGGCAACAAGTGCATTATTATTAGCTCCTCCAAATGCCCTGCCGTTACCGTATTACATTTGTACGCGCAACGACCGGCTTCAGAGATCCCGTCAAAGTGCTCTTGGTGCCTCAAGATGTAAGAGGCAAAACATTCTTTTACTGTGCCCGAGCGATCAAAGGAACCGTGGTTACTATTGAAAAATAACCATACAAAAACTCTGCGGTCACCGTCGTCGCGATGGAGACGCATGGTGTTTCATTATTGTTAGTGCAGTGAATTAAAGCGGCTGTATGGGTAAGTTTTTTTTCCCTTCGACACCATTATCGCGGCCCATGGCAATCGTTGGCATCGTGGGGGGGAAAAACCAACGACGCGACTCACAAAAACTACGAAACTTTTCTTTTGATGAACAGGAAAACCACACAAAAATTGCTTCCGTTTATGAGCTTCCCGTCACGGGGAGTGTTTTTGTTTCAGCGCGATGGCGGCGAGAATGCGCTCACCTATTTCCCCGTATGGAAATGCTCGGCATGCAGTGGTATAACTATTTCAGTGCATTAAGTTTCTGAAACACTCGGGAAAAGAGCGGAATTCATTCGGAAAGAACCCCGGTTCGGGGAGGAAGTGACAAAGGAATGGGGGGTATAGTTTTGTTTGAACTTTTGAATATTATACTACTGATGTTGTTTTGCTCTTTTATTTCTTTGAAGCCTCACGCGGTGCTATCTTGGCACAATAGCTGGCCGCCGCAGCTTTCTTCCAGGAGGCTGGCAATTGGCGAGATCGAAATGGTGCATGGGAGAGGGATGGCGGAATCGCCTGGAAAGGAAATCATTTTTCTTTAGAGCTTTTGTTGTTGAATGTGAGAAAAATACCATCCACAAACGGCTGCATTGTGGGTGTTATTTGTTGTTGGCTGGAGAAACCGGTTTCTGTTTCCAATTTCCATTGTTTCACTGCTGGGAGAAATGTGAGCTGCTGGAAAGTCGTTATGCGAGTTTACGCTACTTTTTTTTTCGTTGCTTATTAGTTGCCAGTCATTGTCAGATATTCGCTTCGGTTTGTGGAGGTTCGTGTTGTTGTGAAGTATTTTCCTTTCATTCCTGGTGTCGGTCCTACGCACACGGGTCCGGTGGTTAGTTCGGGAGAGGTTCGAGTGCCATTCTATTGACTACGACCGGTGCGTCATTGTTTATTGTGATAAAATCCCTTTGAGCATCGCATAGGATTTTTCTGCTGTCGCTTTCAGCGATGACAAATAAACAAAAATATTCCCCTACCGGATCTTTTTAACCAAGGGAGAACGAGTGTGGGCAGGATAGAACGTGTATGTAAGAGAATGAAAAAGAGAGGTATAAAAAGCGCGAGAGTGAATGAAAAAAAAACGAAAGTAAGATAGAAAGTAAAAATGATGAACAATGAACGTAAAAAAGCGCAAGAAATGGAAATGACGGAACATGTTATGCATCAATGATGGATTTGATTCTTTTGATATTTTTTGCCGTTGAGAATTTGGCCGGTCTATTTTGAGAGACATAATTTTTGACCAATTGTTGTTTCAATGATGATAGGAAAAGAAACCTTAGATAGATTGTAATGCAAATTTCGGAAGCTTGAAAGCGTCAGCTTAAAACGAAAATACATTGATGTCTGCAGTCTGACTAGGTTACCATTTCTGTTGAGCTCTTCATCAGAAACTTCATTTATTTAGACATTTTTTTTATTTTTCAATAGATTTTTTGCAATTAAATTAAAGTTAGGATTAGTTGAAAATTGCGACTTACATCTGGTTTTCTCTCTGGTTTTGTTTGATTTAAGAATGAAAGTTTTATTGATGATTATCTTTTATAAAACGATTTCATTTAATACAATATTTTCCACTAGGCTTCTTGTTTTCAAATTAATTCGTCAATTTTATTATTAAATACATTGTAAGTAAACAATGTTATGTCTGTCTTTGTTATTCAAATATTACTTTAGAAACAAATATAATTACTAGTTGCTTTTCTTCAACTAATTTCCAAATGTAATTTAGCATATTTTTTTAAAGTATCCGAAAGTTAGCAAATTTAGCAAATTCTTACTACCTATTTACAATATTTTATTGTACTTCCAATAGGAATATTATTTATTTTTTCATATAATTAGATATAGTATATTTATTCAAGGACTTTGGACTATGAGGACTTTTCAAGGATAGTGAGCAAAATTTATTATGTTTCTTTGACAAACTAAGTTTGAATCTTTGTTCAATCTTTGTTGAATCTTTGTTCAATTGTTTGAATCTTTGTTCTTAACAGAGCTATTAAGCTAGAGCTTAAATACTTTAACAATGCTCAAATGCAGCAAAGTTCACATGCTTTTCAAATGTAGTGAAATAAAATAATCCATAAAAAGAATTAAGTATAATAATAAATCTCATATATTGGTATGGTTTTACTATCAGATAGAATCAGATGGTTTTTTTTCTGATAATTTATTCTTATCTTATAGATCAGCTATTACTAACGTATTATACATTCGTGACTTCCTCAGTTATCCAACCTACTTGACATTAAACATAACCATAGTATGGAAGGTTTAACGATAGAATGTTTCATGAAACTATTCATAATGCCCAGATAATTGGATACTTATGTTGGGAGATCATTCACTCCCACGGTTGGTTCCATTCTAGTTCTCTCCATTGTATCACCAACAGCTTCGCTGGATCATTCACTTCACAAAACCGTGCTGTAATCGCACCACCTCGGTCGCATCACCCGTTGCCGGTGGCGCTCTGACCACCGTACACCGTACGCTCTCGATAGTTGACCTCATTTTGATAAGACGCTATTCAACGAAAACGACGGCAAATAGAAAGAATGGTCCACTCCGAAAGCTAATCTGCTTCATCATATCCTTCCCCCAATCTTCAGTGTGTATGCGTGTGTGTGTGTGTGGGTATATTTTTGTGTTGTTGTATGCTCATTTTCATTCTGAGTTCCCATCGCAAGCCTCCTGTTTTCACGGGCTCGGGGTAGGCGGTTGTGCTTAAGATGATGATTCTACGGAAAAGACACGCGTTCGTTGGTCGTTCGCCATCGTTTGGGCTCTTCGTCGGATTTTCGATGGACACGATAATCGATGTTTACGAGCATTAGGAGTAAAATGTGGTCGATATTATGTGGTTAACTACAATCTCTTCGTTTCGGTTCGAATGGCGAATGGCGCAGAAGAGCTTTTTTTTGGTGTTCTATACATCTTTTCAGCTTTGCCCTTTCAATCTGCTGAAAATGTTGATTTTGCTCAATCTAGATTAAGATCGAACGGGGCAAGGTTGACGTTCTGTTGCGAATGGATATTTAATTCAACGGAGCTTATCATATTGCTTCGACAAAATTCTAAGTCAGCTGAGTGGACGGAAAATTGCTTCGGTAGATTAATCCTCTCTGCGGTAGGGATTGGATAAGCATTTCGTGCGATAGGGAAACTCAAAACACGCAACTACGATACGGCCTACTACGCTGGGAATATGCGTTTCGATGAGACATTTATTAGGTTCTACAGAAAGTTTCGACCATTAACATGAATTTATTGAGCGCGTTGGCAAAATGTCGCAAGCGTGCTGTTCGAAATTAGCCCGATTCGTTACTGTTGCCGGTTTAGTCAATATTGAAGGTAAGCCAGTTCCGGGATGTGGGATACGTTCGCTCGGCTAAGTGTCACCTTGGGGCATCCGAACAAAAAAAAAAAAAAGCACGGCAGAGCAGGCAGAAAAAAAGATAAAAAATTATGGCCCAAACTTTCATCTTGAGATGCTGCCGCTGTAAAAAGGGAAATTTATGATTGTACACACAACACAGAGGCAGTTGCTTCTTTCGTTGAGCTCTTAAAAATTATAGCGCTTCGCAAAGTTGGTTATGTCTTTGTATAGTGATGTGTAAGTGTGTGTGTGTGTGCGCGTCAAAACTTGTTTACGAGTATTAGGATGCTTCCATGATAACGATGTGAATATGCCTAACGGCTAACGCAGGCAGATGTGTCACGAGGAGCTTTTAGGAGGTAATACTTCAAAGTGTGTCGAAGCATTTCATTTGAGTGATTCGAAACTAACAATTCATTAGTTATGAAACCCTTATAACGTTGGTTATATCAAATGTGTGCCGTGAATTATAATTGCCTTCAGCAACTTTTAACTGATGCTTTGTCTATCCGAAATTATTGGAGAAGAAGTTCAATCATTTGAGTAGTAGTTCTTTGTAAGTATATCAAACTTATGTGAAATGCAGAGATGTTTCATTTCAATGCAATACTTTTTATAGGTAGCTCTGTAATGTGCAGCAGTGTTTTACATTTTATAGAAATCCGACCGGGGACCAGTTACTGGGAGAAATTTTTTCCTTTATTTAATAGTTTAATGTTAATAATGTTGTGTTTTTTATTCGAGATTAATGAGCTCTGTCTTGTTCTGCAACTGATGTGATAAAAATACTAATATATGTGTATTATCCGAGAGCTTATACACGATGACTTCGTGAAATAGAGTTTCAATTTCAGGTGGTTACTTTGAATTAGATTAGATTTTTTTTCTATGTTTTGAGATCATTTTTTGCAATGCGATTAGCATATCGATCGATTTTAACCCTTAAATTTTACGTGATTACCGCACGACAGCAAAGTGATTGGAATACTGTTTGTTTTTTTTTTTACATAACAGAATCACAATCGCAAAAACAAACCAATATTCTTCTAGTAAGAAGGGATAAGACACTAATCGGCTTATGTGTTAAAAATCAATTTATAAGCAAGTAAGACACAAATCTCGGTTAGCACCTTACAAATTGAGTACTAGGTAGATGCTGATTAAACATTCAAAATTTAAATCAACGAACACTTTGTTTGCAAACACAGTTGTCCGTATAATTATATTTCAGTCATATTTCAGTGAATAATGACCTTTTCAAAGCAGAGCATGTAGTGAACAATTTTATAACAATTATGTTATGTCAAGCTTTACTCTTGACGAACAATTCTGTTTAAGAATATACTTCGCTTGCAAGCGTTTGAATCACACTTCACTCCTTACCTTGCCGAAACCTGGGCTATACCCATTCAGGATGGGTTCTAAAAGCATGAAGCAATCAGAATTAAAAGAATGTGTGAATGAATTCCTAATTTTATTCAACCCCAACCACCAAGCGTTCTCCTTCATTGGTCATTGTTCTTCCAAAATACCCTAACGCTTATCGGTAGCGAAAATATTTTGTCCTTAAAACTTCCTCCCCCCCCCCTCCTTCCTCCCGGTCCTAACCGCAGATGATGTCTGCTGCCGTCGGGTAGGATTGGAAGGGAGCGGAGAAGGAATTTGGTATTTCGTTCGCATTCTGATTTGATCTCCCTGGCTGTCTCGTACCGACCGGGACAAACGAATCGTGCCCGAGGAATCTGTGCCATCTCTGGTCCGGCGTTGGCGTTAAGCAGAAAGTTTTCTTCGCACTTCGCCGACCGGCGTGATGTTGAACGCTTATGCACTTAGCAGGAACGTGATGAAGTCATTTCAATAATTTCGATAGAAATTCGTGTGATGGTTTATCATTTGTCTCCGCCGAACTTGAACTTCCCACGAACGGTTGGTTACCGGCTGGTCTGATAAGGAAGAAAGTTTTTCGCGCGCCTGGGAGGAGGACTTTTGTCAGTGGCGATAAATTGGGTAGCGGTAGAGAGCAGTGGGAAAGGGGTTTGAGAAAGCATTTGAAGAGACACAGTGGACAGTTCGATTAACATGCCAAACTTTGTTTGTTGGCTTCTCAATCGAACAGTGCTTTGCTGGTGGGTAAATTAGATGCTAGTTCTAGCACAAACTCTACTTAATGATTCAAATATCGAAAATGAAATAGCAACGTTTGTTTATCTGCTGCTTGGCAATCGTGTAGATGCTACCCGTAAAAGTTTTACATTGATTAAGTTTGTTTTTTTTTGTACAGCTTCAATCTGCTACTGCTTTAATATTTTACAAGCCGGATCAACAGTCAACAACTGTCACTTTAAAGTGCGCTACTCTCTGCGCCACGCATTTCCAGAGAGGAGATTTAGAAGGAGGGGAAGAGTACAAAATGTTTTGTTAGAAGAGTTATTACACAACGCTGTTGCGAACAGGATATGCCTCATAAACACTGCTGTCAAAGTGCGGTCTGGTCCGGATGGCATGAGCAAAGCTGTAGCTTTTTCCGAAATTAATACAATTCCAGCGTCCCGGTTTTCGCTGCAACCGATGGCCACGGCCACGGCCAGTGCAAATATGGTACGGCTGTGCGGAGGTTTTTGTTTCCCTCCATGCGGGCAGCAAAAATGTAACGTAATTTACAATTCAATTATCTTCGTACAACTTCCTTTATGGTTTTGTGCCATGCCACTTCTTTTAATTTCGAGCCGCTGCGAATGTATTGGCGCAGAAAGTGCTAAGCAGCAACGAGCGAAAAACTGTACACTTTGGAGCTCCCTGTGCCGAATTGCGAACGCTTTTCGGTTACGTTGTAATTGTTTTCGCCCGCGCGCTCGCTCGATCGCCTCGCGCGGTGGTTGCCCATGTTCTTGCATCCCGCGAGGATGTTCATCATCAGGCTGAAGCTGGTAGCACTTTTCATTTGGTTAAACCAACCAAGTTTCCCCGATTCAGCCTAGTGGGAGTGGAAACGAAAGAAAGGACAAGCTAACAAAAAAAAAACGATATACACGAAGCTGAGATGAGAAATGCGAATGTGACTGTATTCGGAAAACATGACACACGAAACGTAATAAATTCTTCGCTAAAACTAAATTAAAACTTTGATCGTAATTAGCGGCGCTCGTTAGCAGCTCGCAGCTCACTTGAACCACCCGGTTTCGGCTGCAATCTTCGTCTAGCTCTTCACCGATGGTTGCCGGCAGGTATTTTCTCCGACGGGCAATTAATTTCACTGTAAACTCTTCGCTACACTATTTGCGATCGGCAGGGATCGCCCGGTGTTCATTCTATGTATCCGGGGAGCGTTCGTTTAGCATTCGTAATGGAAAAGGCACTATCGTGTAAACTTGTGCAGCGCAGTAAAAACCAGCAATCCAGCGATGGAAGGCGTGGATGCGTGTGTAAGTCGGAAAACTGCGGTGCTTTCGGTGGAAACCACCGAAAAGCAATGAATAATTCTTTACCGGTTGCATTTAGCAAACCGAAGCTCGGAAATGAAATAAAAAGCCATCGAGCATTCGCTCGAGCTACTGTTTCCAGTCGGGGTGAGTAAATCATTACCATTTGAAAATGCCTTCTGGGCTAGAGCCATAGGGCTAGCAGCTAAGCAGCTGCGAAAATGTGAAATGAAGCTGAGCGTTTCGAACCGAATGCGAAACGCTCCACGGCAACGTCGAAGAGTAATGACCCATGAAAATGATATTTTAATTGACGGTTAAACTGAAGTGCTTTATGTTTCGTGCATAGTAATTGGAGTATCACGTTGGAAGACATTCCATTAGTGCTGTCATTTAATGGAACGTTGTTAATTTCGACTTTGGTAGCAACGTGGATGACTGTCTGGTGGAGGGCATTGACTTTTGCTCGCGATACTCTCCAAAAGCTTCTTATGCTGCTGCATCGCCATGAGCAAATATCATCGGTTTAATTTAACGATTGTTATACAGCTTGAAAATGTTTGGGTATCAATGGAATGTTTGTGTAAATCAATGCGATTTACGATTCAGATGGAGTAAAGAGCGCGTCAAAACAGTTGCCAAAAATATCTATTTGAAGATACATCTAGAAAAAGTAATCTCACAAATCGTATAAGTCTTACAATGAATACCACAATGATCTAGCAAAATTGAATAGCTCGATCATTAAAAAAATAAATAAATAAAATAAATAAATAGTATAATAGTAAAATAGTAAATCATTGATAATTTTTTTCATTTTGTATAGATTTTTTATAAATATATTTAGTGGTTATTTCTTAAATAAGTATATTTTTTGAGAAAGTTATTATATAAATCATAGGCATGTAAAGCATGTCGTTTTTATATCTTTCGTGCAAGGTAAATTTGAAACCAATTTATACGTAAATCGGATTTCACCACATTTCCCGCATTCAAACTGCAAAACGGCAGGGCATAAAAATTCATTTATTAAAGCGATATGTCAACCAGCGCGCCTCTTGATTCGCATACATATCCGACTGACGCATGGCGTTAGTTTCCATTTTTTTATTGTTATTCCTGTACCAGCGTCGAAACACACACACACGCACACCAATGGGGCCTGAAAAAGATTTACGAGCTCACCAGCAATGTTGACACGTTGGAAAATGTCAAGCTGCGTACGTTACCTTTTCGGTGCGGATCGACGTGTTACCGTTTTGTCGTCGTAGTGGTCCTTGTGGCTTCCAGCTTCGTCTCCCTTAGGCAGGTGGCGTGTTTGGAGGCTTTGCATTCGGGAAAAAAGGTCACGTCATACGGCGTCGTCTTATCATTTCTCGAAGCGATTGTAGCGAGGGAACGCACGCGGGGACCTTGCCGAAACGTTTAGCTTTGACGAGGCATTTGGGTGGTGGGAGGCACGGAACGAAGATTTGTGAAGCTATTTCCGGTAATTTATCGGTGTTCGTTTTATTTGATACAAACAAATTTATGTAACGACGGGTGCGTGCGTGCGTCCTGTCAAATAAGGTATCTGATGGTGATGGCAACCGATGTTCGTACATGCGTTTGGGACGATGTTTTAATTTTATTAAAGTATTTTTTTTATCTCTGCGTAATTTATTGGAAACTAGAAGCCCACTGTTCGATATAGGTAGTATAAATCATTCACAAAACGGAGATATTATCGAAGTTATATATTATGTGATGATAGCGTTTCTTTTCAAATATGCCACACTTGTTGAAAGTTTCATAATAAATTATACTCAATCGGAATTTATCGTTGCTGGTTCAACCAATAGTGGTGAATTTTATCGGTATAACTTTGAAGGAATGATATACATAATTATAACCTCTCTAATGCTAAGAATAATATACAAGCTTCATCTTAGATTTTTTTTATTAAAACTTGAGTTGGTTCTAGTTGGTTCACTTTGATGCGATAGAGTTTCGTTCAATAAGCCAAAATCCAAACTGCTACCGTAATGAATCCTATGCAGAACCCTTATTGTGTATGAAAAATAATCCAACCGCTTGTGTTAAGATTCAAGCCTGAAACATCAAACATAAAATGCGTATAGATAGCACTCAATTACCGTTCACAGAACTATCCATTTTATTCTCCATGGCCCAGAAACCGGTCCACCACAAAGTACTCCGAAACTCATAACGATGAAGATAATTGTACATGGGTCGATAAGATCTTCCTTCCAGCCAGTTTTAGCTCAGCGGCGGGAATGTTCATGACGATCGTAAAAGTTCCTTCGTGACACGGAAATATTATCTAATGCAGGAAGCCATAAATCCTCGCAGGCTTTTATGCTCAATTTACGATAAGATCCTTATCCTTGCCGTGGGTAGGAAAGATTACGGTGAATCAAGTTTTTGCATCATCCATCGCATAGTAACGAAAATGTTGAGTAAGTAATATTCCAACGAAGTCGATCGATATTTCGGTTTAGATGTGCATCAACTGAATTTAGCTATTCGATTGTTAGCGAAAGCGATATTGTGCACTTTTGATTTCATGTCAAGTGTTTTGTGGTCGTTATTGGAATAAAAAATTTTCATGAGTAAGATTTTATGTCTTGTTAACAGTTTCCATTATGTATCAACTTATTTTTTAGTTTAGCAACTTAGACATTATTCTACTCGTATACTATTATACTCGTAGGTAAATGTAGTTTTTTTGATTTGTTAAAGTTGCTTTTTTATATAACTTTAATTGCAATAATTTAAATAATCATAACTTAAAATTTTTTTATAAAAATTTATACTTTCTGTAAAGTTTTACTGAATCTCAGTATATATTGTTAAATAACTAAACTTTTCATTTTATCTTTCAAATATTTTTGTTAATCAATTAATTACACAAATCATTTAATTCATTTCGTTATTATTAATGTATTTTTTACACTCACTTAAAACCATTATGAACAAGTTTTAATTGTAGGTGGTTCTTTTTCGATGTTAGTAATAGTATTTGTCGGTTGTGGAAAATGAACTTGGCATTTGAATTGAAAAAGGTATTTAAAATAACAAGATTTAATTTTAAAAATTATATTTAAATCCGACAACGAAAAGTTTTTAACAAGTTGCTGTGAAAAATTTTCCTCTTTCCTAATGTATTTTTTATTTCATATACTTTTTATATTACATAGAAAATTACTTAGTTATTTTGTTCGGTTTTCGATTTTCTTTAAAACAATTATCACAACATGCATCAAAACGATAAGAATAGGTACTATTAAATCTCGCTGATTTTACTATTTCGTCTTATTATACTTACATCCGTTGATGGAAATGTATCTATAAATAACATTAAGCTATACTTACATGTGCTTGCCGAATAAAACCTTGAAGTGTTATCTTGAAGGATGACATACCCATGTACCGGGGCATGTTCTTCAGCACAAACCACGCGTAAAGAGAGTACACAATTGTAAGGAGAGCTAAAAAAAAACAGAAGAAAGTGCGATGAAAAGTGCGAAAGCCCCAAGCTGTATTAATCAAACAACAGAAACATTTTGTTAATACTACGCGGTGCTTTGTCTGCGATCTTTTCCAGCTGCCTACCTTCGCCGGAACGCGACGGACTGGGCAACGCACAATGAGTGAGGCAAAAACCAAAACAAAAAAATGTATCATGCAGAATCGCGTACTTCCATCCCGCGCTACCTTGTCGGGAGATGCCGTTGTTGATCATTCTGTTTCGATTGTTCTTTTCGATTTTTATTCCGGTGCACAAAAGAAATAGCACTTGATCATTTGTCAAATTCCCTTCGCCAGACAAGTTTAGAACCGGATACCACCATGGCAGCATCCGTCAACTTGATGGCGAATGGAGGGCGCCGGAATCTTTATTCGTCACATGCGCATCAAGGGTGTTATTGTGGTACCGAACTGTGGCGTAAGCGTGACAAAACATTTCCCTCGAGCCCTTTGTTTTGTTGCAAACGGAAAGACATGAAGAAATTGTCATTGTCCTTTAAACTTGAAGCCGTCAGAGTCGTATTCAGAGTGACGTAATGGATGGTGCGTTGTGAACATGGCACGTACGAGAGACCGAGGGAGTTTTTTTTTTGCTCTTCGCCCATCACCGTGGAGCACTTGAACAATCAGATTCAGTTGTCTTTCTGTGTCACTGGCCTGGGATCGATTCGCATACATATTCAAATGCTAGCTGTCACTGTAGGAAGTGGATGTTGTTTATTGAAATCTTCTCACCGTGCGAAGGGAGTAAAATCACTGTCGCAAGTAAAATCACTTGGTCTTGGCAGAGATATTTCTAGGAAATGTTGGATTTTTTTTCCTGATAATAACAGACAATTTTAACAATTTTTAAGACTTTTACAGTACGTTTTGGTTGTGTAAGCTCTTGTGCTTTGCTACCTTCGGGTCTTTGCTGTTGAATTTACTGAAATGAATAAAACATTGAATGTTTATACAGGATCTGTTCTCCGTATTTTCTTGTAAATATGAAGCTTTTGCTTTCATCAGCAAACATACCTGTGGCGTCAGGTTTTTTTCCGGGAAGCATTCACACAGATCGTATGAAATGCTAAATTCTTTCTCATTAATTAAACACGGGCCCGAGCTATTCAATTAGAACAGTAACAACTCATCAGCACAAATTACTGCAATGGGACCACTTGAATCTTGCGGTAAACGATTTCACCTCATCCTACCACGGTTATGTTAAGCCGTCGCATTTAAACACAATTTGACTTTTCTTGGGATAGTGTTTAATTAATGGCATCGACATCGTCGGCAGCAAGAGCGTAGGCACGAAAGGGTATGGGTATGAAAAACGATACAGGAAATCATCGTACAAGGAAAAGGCCATTAATCCCACAAGGAAAAGGCTTGTTTGATTAATTATTGCCGGTTTAGGCTTAGGACCTTGTAAATACGGCCATTTCTTCGGCACATGGAGCACGCGATGATCATTGTGCTTAAATATGCGTATTTTCTAGTTCCTCCGGGACAGCTTTGTTGATTAGAAAGACGCATTAGAGATTCTTCTTATTTCACGAACGATTTCTTAAACAACAATGATCAACACACCCTCCTTCCTTCAATGTTATCCTTTTTAGCAATTTATTTTAATAAACCATTAACAGAATGATCAATTTTAACACAATAACTAACAACTAAACTCCTAGAATAGCAATCAAATTGTGCAACTCCAGCTACTTAAAACCAAACACAAAAACATGTTAATGATTACCACTCGTGCTTGAGCTGAGCCACAACTTGCTATCATCGCACCGTGGCAATGTTGAAATTTTAATCTTCCCCATCAGAGATTATAGCGTGTGGGTATATTGGAAAGCGGCCGGGAACGCTTACAGCAAATGCACGGCACAACTACAGCCAGCAGGAACTGCACACAAAACATGGCCACATATTGACCAGCGCACCAGACGAACGGAAAGGACGCAGGGGGTATCTTTACGGTAAATAATACGTTTCGGGCAGTAACGAGGCGAATCACGGTGGGTTACAGTGTGTACATAATTCACGGCCATTTGCCAGCCGCTGACGATGGTGCCCCGAGGTTCAGGTGTAGTAAATATACAGCGACAAAATTAATGGGCTCGTGTACATTCATGTGCGCTTTTGGCCGAAGCTTGATTTACGGGCTTTGGATTAGGTCTGAGATCCTGGTTCGGTGGGATGTGCATTAAAAATTCTATTCATATTAATGATATGCGAGTAATGAGCCGTGCTTTAGACTTTCGACCAAAATCAACACATACCGAAAACGGTAATAATAAAAATAGTTCGAGGGCTACACTAGAAACCTAGAAAAGCAAATCGTGCAGTAGATGCCTTGCTCCATATCAAAATTGAAGGTACAATGAACTACCTGATACACAACACTGATGCTGAGATAAGCATTAACGTATAACAAAGTTCTGAAACACGTGGTTTCCCGAGGCTCTAAAAATTTGTTTCCCATTACTTACGTGACGAGAAAATCTCAGGAGCGCACGAGTACACATTTCAAAGTTCACCGTAGTGCGTAGCGTCGGGTAGGGTCGGC
The DNA here is from genome assembly GCA_000473445.2 of Anopheles farauti. NCBI lineage: Eukaryota > Metazoa > Arthropoda > Insecta > Diptera > Culicidae > Anopheles > Anopheles farauti. The sequence continues at coordinate 944,081 of KI915051.1, read as the reverse complement.
TAATGGGTGAGATAAATTATACTTTTGAAAAGTTTTTACACTGTTACACCTGTATTGGAGCAGGGAGCAAAGAAAAGAAAACCATCTCAAACATGTTTTGAATTACTGCCCATAAATTTTGCCCTTGTGGACAGGTACATGACCGCACTCAAGTCTCCAATGCCCCAAGCGGATGGGTGTTTTGTGTTTTGCAATTGTTAGTAGTCGGTACACACATAACCGTTTATTCTCGCATGTATTGTCGTGGGGATGCAAAACCCATCTTAGGGATGATATATGTTTAATTCGATTTCAAATGCTGATCTCTCAAGAATCGGGGTTTTCTTCGTTAAACTTGTATCCACGACTTCGAGGCCCGGACAACGAAACGATCAGCATAACCAATGCCGGTTGCTATGGGTTTCGATTTTGTTCGATTTGCAGTTGGTATGCATTTTTCAACCGACATTTCCAATCCAAATTCAATATTCTGTCGCAACAAAAAGTACCAAACACAGAGCGTGGTCAAAGATCGTGTGTAAACAAGGCTCGTAATCCTTATCTCGGCACCATGGAAGAAGTGCTGCGAGGGGAGCCGAGAAGGGATTGAATTGTGGCACAATCTTCGGCTACAGTACCCGATGACATACGGATAATGCTTTGAGCGAGCGTCATCAACAATAAGAGACTGTCGTAAAGTTTTTTTTTCCGCCCTCCTGACATGATTTAGTGCTTTACTGCTTTCTCGCTAATGCAACGGAAGGTCCTAGGCGTTCGAACGACAAGACACCGTCCGTTCGGGGTCTGATTCGAGATGAAGATCCCATAAATCATAGAACGGCGACTTGAAGATGTTGGCCGCTTGGGGATGGGGGAAAAAAACTTCTTTACAAGCGACAACAGTGTTACGCTCTCAAAACGTTCCATCTACCCCGCCAGGGTTAGTATAACGACCGGATGAGGCTTCACCGCCCATTGCCCGTTTTCAGCTCCATCGTTTTGTGTGATGTGAAAGCTTATACGCATTGAAAGTGAACGGGAAAAATCTTTGCCATTTGATACGCTACTATTTGACAGCAGCGTACTGATAGATGGTTAAGTACGGGGCATCATGTAGTTAAGCCGACTGGCACGATAAGGCTTGGAAACGTGATCGAAGTAAATGGAAGAAAAAAAAAGTTTTCTTGTGAGTTTTTCGTGCAAACTTTTAGTTAACATTATTGTGTTGCGGTAAAGAGATATGTTAAGTAATCATCGAATTTATTTGATTCTCTAAAAACACATGGTATATTAAATATACGTATTATTACTTCTGCTACGTATACGTAGAAAATTTATCATCATATTTATCACCAGTCTTTTTGTTAAGTCATCATTGATTAAGCTATGAATGATCATTTATGTTTGCATAAAAATTGAGTTTCTTGCATTAGCTATATTTGCGTTTAGTTTAATCAAATTTTAAATAAAAAATACCAGTTCGTCTTGCTTGTGTTGTGTTTGTTTTCTATTTTTTTGTTTTTTTTTATCTGAAATATTACAAAAAAATAATTTAAATACATTTAAAATCAATTGTTCAAGCAATTATAAAACAACAAGTTAAGGAAAAGGAATTATTTACTGCTTACGTAATTACGTTATTCCTAGAAAATAACTACATGTTTAGATGACGATGATAATCATAAGTCTCGCATGCTATCCCAATACATCTTTGTGAAAGATGAAAATATCGGAATATGGAAGTACAGTCAAGCGGTGGTGTCGGAAAACATTATCAAAAGCCCACCGTTTCTTTCATATTTATAAGGTAGTATTACATAATTTTCTGTTCTTAGAGCTCATTGAACCATTTTTTTTTATTAGTTTGCTATGCTTGAGTATTCCACTACAACATGCACGTGACCTGAAAAATAATAAAATAAAAATAAAATTGCAGTTTTTGGGGTTTAACTGAAATGCTTAGATGGTCTACGATGTTTCGTAGAGTTTCAGGAATATTCGTAGAGTTTCAAGAATATTCATAGAGTTTCAGGAATATACGTTACATTAAAAATCGCAAAATATTCCACACAAGCAAAGCGTAGCTAATGGCAACTAAAATGCTGTTTTATTATTTAATAAAAAAAAAAACTACCTTAAGATTGAAGCAACTCACTACTAAATTTTTTATTCCGTAGGGTTCCGAATTGTAATAAAGCTATTTTTTTATAAAAAAAGGGCTTCCCATACCGGGAATCGAACCCAGGCCTTCCGGGTGAGAGCCGGATATCCTAACCACTAGACAATATGGGACTGTTATGATATTAGTCTGTTAAAAATGCATCTTAAATCTACAGCTGGCGAAGGTTTATTTCAACCAATGCCGAATCTGTTAAATAAGCTTCACCCGAGCAGAGAATCACAGCATAACATTACTTTGAACCTCATTTTCTATTTTATGCTTTTTGTGTAGTTTTTGTTTCGCCTGTTCGCTGTAACCAAGTTGTCACAAATTAACTTAGGCTAGTTAATTCTCTTTCACTACGGATAAACTTTAACCGCTGGTATGAACTGTAAGCGAAAGTATCTGCACGCACTGCAAACAATGGACTTCGGCCAAAGGTAATGAAGCTGAAAGCAAAACTCGTTACTTTAAATAACAAACGATACATTTTTGATCCGGTTTCAGCAGCTCGGCTAAGTGTGCACCTCGCTGTGCTAGCCTTACTGAACGCGGCAGTGCAAAGAGGATGTTGCCAGGCGTGTGCTTTATCGGTTGGCAAACACTCAACACGGTTGCTTCATTGTCCGTCAAGTGCGTGCGGGGCGCATTCCGGAAGTGGCGCGGCGGTATACGCCTGTCATTCTGGTGATGAAGGCACACCGTTTGACGTTTTGCGATCGACGCGGTTGAGACGGCAGGACTTGATTGAAAAAGTTTTTTCATTATTATTTGCGCGCCCTATCGATAACGGTGTCGGGTCCCGTCAGGCGTCGTCCTCCGGAGGTGCCTCGGATTCGAGCAAAAATGGTTACAACGACGCTGGAAGTAAATGTAATGGTATAAGGTGTTCCTCTCTGCATTGTTTCATTTTCGTTCAAACCCGTTGTCCGTAGGTATTTTTTTAGCATATGAAGTGGAGCAACACATTTTAGGCTGGTTCGCATCGATTGCCTCACAGGAGGCTTCAAAGGGCTGAGGGAACTGAATTAACCGTTATTACACTTTCAAAATATACAACTCATGATAAGGCAAAGGAACAAATACGGTATGGAAACTGGTTAATTGACTTCAACCGGGTCTGTTGAATGCGATTCAACCACCAGGGATTAGCGATGAAATTCTGCCAAATCATGTTGGAAACCGGGACAATGCTCGTGTAATTGATTGCTTCAGAAAGTTTTCGTACTGTTCAGAAAATCCTTAGAAGTATGTTCGATTTACTGTATTGTCTGTATGTAATGTTCCAACACAGTTTTGAATTCCCTTAGAAAGATTTTCCTGTGTTATATCAGTTGAATTGCTGTATGGCTCATGTGTAACTCTTGAATTAAAAATATGAATGTAACACAGTTATGGTAACAAAGTTAATTTGAATGGCAAAATATTAGCAATATATTTTAAGTGTACAAAACAAAGACTTTTAAATCTGTCTAATCGTTGCTCAATTTGATTCTATATTATGTTAAAGTTACACAAAAGAATTTCGTACAAATCCTCGTTCGATTGATTTTTCGCTATTTCGAAAGATTACATCGCATTTCTTTCAATCGTGGCACCGGGTAAGTTCGTCTGAGTTTGATTGATAGCCTTTGGCGTTCGAAAGAAATGGAAGCGTCAGCGAAACTTTTTAGCAGTTAATTAGCCATAGCAGAACCGTCGCTGGTCCCGCTGCGGACTTATTACTTAGCATTTTTGCTAGCTTATTATTGCAGCATCAAATGGAGGTCATTTTTTCCCCTGGTTTTTCCCCTTGGCAGGGGCAGTTTCACCAGAAGGCTTATTCGTCATTGGCACGATCTTTCGCCCGCGATAGGAGTGGGCGCCGTGGGCGGTGTGGGCAGCTTGGGTGAAACGGGCGAGCAAGTTAAAATTAAACATTTAGCAGCTTTGCCCATTTCTGCGCATCCAACCCACGCCGTAGCGTGCAGGGCGAAATTCAGAAGCTGGTCCACAAAATTTCCACTCCGACTCCGACGGTGCTATTTGGCCTTTTTGTAAGATAGTGTTCCACGTTCTTTTGCAACTTACCTCGACCATACTCAGCCACTGTGGCGTTCAACAGTATTGCCTAGCGCGTGTCACGTGATGGGAAACGGGGGCTAGGAGATGGAGGAAACAGTTTTACCGCTACAGATATATTGCCACCCACCTTCAGTTTCCATCCGCGTTTCCGACGGTTTCTTCCGTCTTGCGCTAATTGGATGTCACAGTCGGGTTTCCGGGTGGTAACAAATGAATACAATTAGCAAATCTGCGCGATAACCATGAACGGTTTGTGACGCGGGGAGGGTTTGTGACAGATGATGCCCGGAACGGAACGGCAACTCGTTGTCGACACCGCTTTCTGACCCGTTCCGCTTCGCTCTTCGGTCGGAAAACGGAAATAGCTACAATTAGCAAAATTGTCACTAAAATGGAGAACCGAAGCGATGGGGTTGGCAGAGCCAGATAAAGCGTAGCTGATAGTTTGTGCGTTAGGAATCAATATTTTTAAATCGGTGCATCAATTCACACTCCGTGGAAAGCAAGTGAACAAGCAAAACAGCATTTACAGCGAAACTATGTACACGGATTTGATTAGATATTATTTTTTACAATAAAATAGTACGTGTTAAATAATTAATTGATATTTATTAATATTGAACCAAAAAATATACCTCAATAATTTACCACCCAAACCCACCAAGTTCTCGCGGCACGGGGTGCCATTGCGTGGGGTGGTTGAGTGATGAAAAAAGTTTTTCAATTTTCCCCACAGTTCAGGTTCGGTTTGTGCGTTCGAAAGCTGACGTGGGATTGGTAACACGTAATTTTGTTCGATGACAGTTCGGAAAAGCTGGATATGATGATGAAGGCTCCGACTCAGTAAAAGAGCCTCAGTTTCGCAACGGGGCGGGACGTCGATGAATAAGCGTAGACAAAAAAAAACGGTTCTCTTCCGATAGCCGTGTGGAGTGGGTTGTCACTTTTCCGGCTGAGCGCCTGTTTGGGTCTACACATTTTATGGCCATCAAATTCCAGAGGTCAGTTTGTTTGCCAGTTGAAACGCAAACCTTTTTTGCATAACCCACTGACGGAGGGGTAGAACGGCAAGCAGATGTCAAGATGGTGAAAAAATAGCCTCACTGCCGTAAACCTTATCGAAAGGCTAGCCAAAGTCAAAATGTTTGTTCTAATACGCAGCCTCTGGCAAGCGTGACTGTACGTGGACTCGATGTCGATACCATGAGCAAACCTGTGTGTGACCTAGTGGTCTGCGAGGTTGTGAAAATATTGATGAAAAACGTTCGATGAAGGGAGGTAGTTTTTATGTGAGCAAAAAAGGTATAGTTGTAGAAAAAATAGCTATAGATTTATTATTGTTAGAAATTTGTGGAATTAGAAGTGCCGGTCAAAGTTAGAGCTTGTTTGTTATATACATCATCATCATGATCAAGTGGCTATAATTTGGGAACCATGAAATGAATGAATCTGTAGTGGTGGTAACTACAACGATTGCTTCAATCACAGAGAGAAGCGATTCTAGTAACCATCGCTCAGACATCAGATTCGGATAAAAACGGACATCATTAGATTCTCGTTAGTCTATAATTTTCCTCTCCATCCGTGAACGGATCGAAGTTTTTACATCACATTTAATGAGTTCGAGCTGATTCTCAATGAAGGTCGGAAGTTTTTTCAGCACCAAAGAAAGCCTTAAAAATGAAACGAATCGTTCAGTGCTGATTGACGACTTGGGTATAAGACGACTTGGAAATTTATCAGTTTAGTTGAATGTCTTTACCACACGGTGTCATTTGGAACAATTAATTTATCCATCAAATTTATCTGATTTTTATCATGAAAAATAGGCAAAGCAATTGCATGTGATAAACATTTGATTGTGAAATCTACTGCTGTGTCTGCCTATGAGTATAAACTAAGGCAGCTTCTGTAACAATATATTTGTGAATTTAATAAATTTGCTAGAAAAAAGAAGATTTACAGAGTTTTTCTTGTATTATCGTATTGTTTTAATATTTGATCCTACATTAAAGCCCCTGCCCATCGTATAACACACGTGCCGAACGGTATTTGAATGGATGTTCGTGTTGCATGCGAAGTCAACAGATCCATTCAAACGAGACGGGTGGGCAAAGTTTGTTGACCAACGGGCTTAGGGCAACGGTCCTGGTGAAACCTTAGATGTAGCAGCGATTTATCAGGCTTTCAACGACAAACCGAAACCAAAACCAACAATTCTTCTCCCACTCAGCAGATCTCGGCTTCTGCATCTCATATGAGCCGGCATGAAGTGGATAGTCGTGTGCACATTCTGGAGCCCACACGTGCAGGGTGACTTTGAATTCTGAACCTTTCCCATAAGATTCCAGGTTTCTACGGTCAATCCACGTAGCAAGGACAAAGGGCATACGGAATAGCAGGGGGAGAAGATACATATGACTCGGTTCGGGCGGTTGTGCTGACCAATGGAATTGACACCAGTATTGCTTTTCTGAGGGAAAATGGACATTCTTTACCGTTTGCATTTGATTCGCAACAGAAGAATAGAATATTGGCTAAATGGTGAACGATTTTCAATCAATTCCACAAACTCATTCAATTGAGCATCATATGTGATACAGGTAACTGAATTCTATGAACTTTGATAGAGCAAAGGTCGGTTCAGTTGCACAATACACAACAGCTCTAGGGTTTAAAATTTAATCCATCAACAAAGCGTAGTTTGTTTAATTTATCAAAATATAAATATGATAGAATGGTTGTTAGTGCTTTAAATCATTTCTAACCGTTTCTGAAAGCATAGTAAGATAAGCGACGTATCGCGAGATATTTTTCATAAAAAGTCGCACCAATTGTTTTACGAATTTATTTATCTTTCATATAATTTAAAGACAGGTAGTAGACACGTGGTACCAGAAGCTTTAGTGCATTCTGTTATTAAATTCGAAGACCTTCGCGTCTGGCAGTACCTGCACTTATGTTTTCCGAACCAATCTGGTTTCAATGGTTTCAACTTACGTTGGCATGACGTCTCCTGCTCCGTCACGTATCTGTTAGCCAGCAAAGCCTGGGCGTTAACTTCAGGGGTATGTATATTTACACCCTCACGTGGGTTGCGTGGTAAGGCCAATTGTTCAATGAGCGCACATCCACAGAAGACGTAAGGCCACAGAAGACATTCGATAATGTGTGAGATATTGGCTGTATTTATATTTGATCAGCCATATACTGATGTCACAAACCAAATTGTGGGCAGCGAAATAGTGTTCAAGAGAAACACTCTCTACTTCAGGTTCAGATCCTTCACACGATGGAGAAAGAAGAGCAGCGTAAACTTCTGCTGGATGATGCTGTTTCAATTGACGGCCAAGGAACCAAAGGGTGTTGCTTCAATCGAAATACCAAGCAGTCGAAAGTACAGCACCATAGCAACCCATGGTACAACGATTATTTTTACTGGAACAGAGGCCATAGGTGACATACGAGTTTTTCACTTCTGCCATTTTGAACCATTTTCTTCAATTTTAATGTTGTCGTCGAACGTATTTACCTGGTCATCCTGATCGCAGCATAAGCCTTCTAGTCTGCTGATGAGAGAATGGAACTACAGGATGAAAAGGTGCATGGATAACGGATCTCCTTGTCGGACAGTTTGTTGCATAGAAAAAGAGGAATTAAGGGCTCCATTTATAAGGATGCAAGAAGGAAACAGATCCCCAACATTGTAGAGACATCTCACAGGTCCCCAGTTAAACCCAATGAGTTTATTGTAGAGATCAAATATTCTCTATCGACTCGTCAAAGGGTTGTGGCAGGTGAAAGGGAATAAAGTTTTCTGCCCTTTTCTTCGAATGAAGATTGAAAAATTTCTCCTGGACGGATAGTATAGGGTTAAATATTATGCCTGGCTTGTTACTGCACTTCTGTCCAGGTGATGATCTTCAATGTGCGACGATAGAATCGAGTGGGAAAACCATCTAGACCAGGAGACTTACAAGACGCCAAAACTTTTAATAACTCAAAGAAGGCCACTGTAAGTGATCTCCTGCATAAGCTATTGTTGATGGCGCAGTTTTCAAGGTTTATTCTACTGCAAGTAAAATTTTCGTCAATGTTCGCCACTTCTTGTACATAAAGATCGCTGCAAGGCGTTGTTATGTATTCGAAAATTTGGTCTTTTTCTTCTATTACTAATCCATTGCCTGTTTTAAGTCAGTCCACATAGTTGGTTTACTGTGTTCCCTGGCTTTGTAATTACTTAATTTTCCCAGAAAACTGCCTCTGTATGTGGGGTTTTCTTTGCTTTGCTTATATATGGTAAACATTATTCAGTGCACCAGGGTTTGTGAGATATCTTATAGTTTCGGACGTCTGCTTCACTCTGAGGACATCATGAAGCAAGCAGAGGGCTGAAATTTGACTAAAAAGTTTTTGTTTGTTTTTGTGCTATAATCTCACTCTATTGATTTTTTTTATCATAAATACTTCAATATTATACACAATTGTGGATAGTGAAAGCAACTAAAATAATATTTGCTGCTGGATGGTTTGATTCAACAATTCCCAAAGTTCTCCTCAGTCGAACTTCAATTTGTAGCGGCTAATATGCATGTTCCAAAACTAACTACACGTACATGTTTTTTTTTTACCCGCAGTACTCCACTCCTTTGGAAGTGTCGGTAGACCTTGCATGAGTTCAATTTTCATTAGCCAAAAAACAAACTACAAACATGTTCATGGTTCTGCAATTACCCTCCCCGCCCTCCCATCCAGGAGAAGCCACCCTGAATCGGCAGGCCTGACACGATCGGCATTCGCAAAGGAAGCATAGCACAAAAGGAATGTTTTTAGAAGGTTTTGCAAACGCTGCCGGTTGTTGCTTCGATAATTTATGCAAAACTTGCTAGAACTATCATCATCGACATCACCGTCAACATCGGCACCATTACCGAGTTAGTAACCACAGCACCGAGCGAGTTGTGAGGTCGAGGCCAACATTTCGCGGTACTGCAAATGGCGCATCCCGGAAACCATGTTCAAGCAACAGAGCGAAGGAGGCGGCAGCAAAAACGGGCACGATAGCAGTAGCTTAAGTTCGTCGCAACTTCACTTTCTCTACGCATCGTCAAACGTTCTTTACCTGTCTGGTCCGACTTTAGTTCCGCATCACATAAGGCGTTGGCAAGCAACGTGAAGCATGTGATAAAAATATGCTAATTTAATTCATTTTCCACTCAGCCGTAAACCTTTCGCTCGCTTCTGTCGATATCGAACGTCGTTTGTCGTTTTGGTAGAATCTTTTTCACGCTGTTTTATTTTTTTACTATTACCTTTTTGGTGAAGAGCAATATTGGTTTTTTGTGTGTTCATTTAAATGCATGAGCAGCTAGAACCCATCGGTTTAAATCGGTTGATTTTAATTTCGAGTTTCCCAATTAAATCAGCTTTGACTTTATGCAAAATCAATATGATTCCCAATTTTTCATCGGAAAAAAGCAAAAATTGTTAACAATTTGCGTAGTTCCAATTTCATTTTAAATGCTACGGATTAGTTATAACAAAACGATATGTTGTTTTAATAAAACGAATGAGATAAAAGAGTAAACAGAAACTTGTATTAATACTGTACGAATCGAATGGAAGGGAGTTTATATACGTACATATCATGCATAAAGTATGTAAAATTACAATTCAATTTTCGGTAAGATAATAAGCCGAAACATACAGAACAGAATTCAATTCGTTGCACAAAGATAAAAAAAATTATATTGAAAATTCCAGTTTTTCCTATTATAAATTCAATCTCAAGCCCAATAGATGCTACGATCGGGTTTTTATGAACATCGGTAATATGTTGCATATTTTGCGTACTCTGCTTCTGCTCTGCTTCACAAATGTGCAGCTGTGCATCCCGCTACCATTGGGGTCAAATTTATTTTGTAATAAATTTTACCTAAATCCCACCAAACTAGCAGAGTCGTTATTTTCATCCCCACTGCTCTCAATCTAAGGAATTCCAAACTTCCTTTCCATTTTCACTTGCCAAACCACCCGAAAAGATGGGACCGTTCATACAGGGGAACATTTTTATTTCCTTTGCCTCTCGCGTCCCACCTTGCCACACGTACCCTTCACTATCTCGTATGTCGTTCGTGGGCAGGTGTCCGGAAGGAATGTATGCAATTTTTCTGCAATGCTTTTAGTACACATTATAATCTACTTCCCATTACTAGCGGTGATTGTACGGCAGGAGCATGTTCTCACTCTGACCGGTCTGACGATAAATGGTGAGAACACAGGCAAGTGCAAGAAGCGGTCGTTATAAATGGCCGTTCCGTTGGTGAACTTCATTTCGACTTCAGCATGCAGAAACTGGATGCAGTAAAGATGCACGCGGTATTCGATGGGTAGATAATCAAGACACTACGGAGCTTCGTTCTTGGGCCATAATTTTGCACTCGCACAGGATTTTGTCCGATTGCAATAGCGACATGCTATCGTCCCAGCAGAGGATTCTTTTTAAAGCCAAAAATGTGTGGACCTCAGTTGGTCAAATTGCATCATGTACTCAGCAGGACTAGATTTTACAGGTCTTCACATTCATAAAAGACTGTGTGAAATGAAGTTTGTGAAAGGTGTAAGATTATACGTCATTCTCAGTTTCGTTGAATTATTTTAACATTCATCCATTATTTACATCAATATTTATTAAAACTTCCAATCGGAAGAGCGTGAGGAAACACGTGCGCCTCATGCAACGCAATTTATTGTTCTGAAGCCCCGACACCCCGTGCTGAATCGCATGATTAACTCTTGCTTTTTATCGCTATAATAACCATAAAATCTTTCGGTTGAAGGAATCCGTTTCATTTATTTACCTTTACTGGGAAAGCTGCTACGAATAATAATACATTCTCATTACGATCGATCCCAACCACTATCCAGCGTAGCGTCGAGCCGTGCCCGTCTATCCGAAATTAATTCCGGCCCAATTAATTAAGCCATGTATCACCATCACGTTGGGGCAGATTTACCAAAACGCAGCAACGTGCAATCTATATTCATTATTTCCACTGTCCATGACTTTGTCCGGTGGTTAGATGGAACGGCCACCGACGGTGAAAGCTGTAGCTGGTGAGCAGATTGCTGGAAACGGTGCGTGTACTATAAGTATCGATGTTTCATTCAACTAATTGTGGACTGCTAGAACATATTCGAGCGGTGATGGTTGAGCACGTAACGGGAACAGCGCAAAGCAAATCGTATTAATAATTGATTATTAGGAACTGGAAAACTGTAGTTAGATCCTAAAAAAAGAGGGACGTTTTGTTTGGTATAGTAATAATTGGGTGGTGATTGTTCACCAAAACCCTTCGCTGATAGGATTTTAAAATATTCATGTTGAAAAGTGGAATATTAACTCCTAAGATTCTTCAACCAACGGAAACATTTATCACGTTTCTAATATTTAACAACAAAGTATCTCCATACCCCGCGCGGCATCGTTGTTACCATACGGTTAGGAAGATTTAATTAGTAAAAAACGTAGCTCATATTATATAATTCAAATTACGAAGCGCATACTCTTTAAGGCAGCATTATGTTATTTGTTGATTAATACCTGTTGGAAAATACAAAAAAAACGTGTCAAAGAAGGTATAAAATAAACCAGCTAGGTTTTTCTGGTTTAACCCTTCTCGATAAACCTTGGTAGTATTTTTTCCAACCTACAACAAATTATACTCGTGAAATGGATCTGTTTAAGAAAATTGTGGTTTACATTGTTCGACAATGTTCCAAATATTGCTTATACAAAGAATAAAAACTGGATTTTCTTCGATTTTTTGTTTTGATACTGATTTTGTTTTGTTTTGTACGTAAGGCCTAAGTGTAACCTAAGGAGGTAGACATATTTGTGCTCAAATAATATTAAATTACATTCGTTCGAACGGAATACCTTCAATGATCTTCATATCTTGAAGCCTGTTAGAGTTTAAGAAATCGGAATATATCGAATTTCAGTACCAGAACTAAAACCATATTAATTTCCTCTCTGCAAAAAGTTAATGCGAGAAAAATGGAGAGTGTGAAAATATGTTTGGCATTTCTTACCTATGCTCGTTTGTTGTTTAGCAATTGAATCAGAACCAGAAACAAAACCATACAGTTCATTGTAGAGAGCAAGTCTTTGTTGAATCTGTCAAAGAATTGTAACAGTTAAAAATGAGTTTATCTTACCCTTTCCTCCGAACAATACCATAATATATTTTTACAAACATCCCATAATTACAGGATGAACGAGAAACGAACAGATCAAGTCTGTAAGGAGAACTCAGTTTTTATTATTTAGAACTATGTTTCGCTTAAGAAGCACAATCTCTGAAACTAATAAGGCGTGTAGAATAAAGTACGTTCCATAACTAAAAAAATAGAAACATCGTACTAACAATGGAGGCGCCTGGTATTTTAAATGAATCTGTTCACTTTTGCATTGGTAATGTTGCCAAAGGAATGATAACCGTAGTTTCAAATAGCAAAAATAGTGGTATAGTAATATATAGTAAAAAAGAACTATTTTTGACTAGATTGTATGAAAACCTTCAGTATTTGTTCTTACTGCGTAAACAACTCGCTGTTCCATCCCTTAGGCTTATTCATGCTGCATAGTAATATCTATGTACTACGAGCGGTATATGTGTAAAATAAGCGACTACACTCCCTGTAAAGTGGCATGTTCTTCACACAGCATGAAAGGCTACGAATGTCTAATACGATATAAGTGATTGAAGTTGTATAGTGAATACAATTTCGTTGGATTTTTCTTGAAAATATATTTCTAAAAATAAAATCCAGCCACAAAATCCGATAAAATTGACCTGACATACATTGTTTTTTCTCCCAGAAACATTACACTTTTTTCCCGGAACACCATAAATTGGCTACAGAAAGCCGTTAAAAGAAAACAACAACCGACAGGATGTATGTTCCAGCATCGGTTACATTTCCCTCAATTTAACACCCTCCGGATACTGATCGATGGTCAATAGCAGGCATTTAGAAGGCTCCTCCACTAGAGACAGTGCTACGCACTACAATGGGTGGCAAGGATGTAAGAGAAACACAAATTTTATGCCCTTCACGTTCAACCGTTTGGATTGTTTTTACGATCGGGAGCGGATATCTACGTTTACTAACAAACGTTAATGGTCGTGCAGCAGGAGTATGGACGTTTTTTTATTGTTGTACCATGAAAACTGCGGAAAGAGTAGTGTGATTGGTGGGGTGCTATTGGTAATAGAAGGGTAGTATTTAAATGTTCTTACAATATTAAACATTATTGAAAAGTATTGAAGCAAATCCATTCATTTTTTTGTTAATTTAATGTATAGTTAAATTGTTTAAACTAACTCAAATAAACTGAGGGATTTTTATTAGATATGTTAGAAAAGACAGATTGGTATGTGATGTTATAAGCTTGATTTAAACATATCTGATGCGATTTTATTCAAACAATATGAAAAACGAAAAAATATTCACCTAACACTTTAAAACTAATGAATTTCAGATGTCACGCGCTAAGAATGTGCTTTCCACCAGAAGTAGACTCGTTTCTTCAATTATAGCAACTCGTTACTGGTAATGAGGTCGAATCGATAATCATCAGTACATTAATTACCAGCCGGATGATCCTTGGTAAGCACGTGAAATGAGCTGTTAAGTGAGGTGAAAATGCTCGTAAACAGCATGATGACAGGCACAGAATCTTGATTGCTGCAGCTGGTAAAGAAATTACCTGTTGGTGATTTTTTTTTTTCTATGAAAGAATGTAAGTGTGTTAAGAGTATATATTGAAATTCAATCATTTTCAAATCGATATAAGTATCATTTATTTGTTACTATGTTAATATCATATAATTTCATTGGATTATATTTCTTTGCATCATATATTGTTGATGCAGAAAACACTGGCTCAATAAAAGAAGTAAAATGCTGAATTAGTAAATATTCGAGTGATGCGATCGTATTATTTGACCGTGACGACAAAGATTTATCAGTTAAACCAAAAATTATTGAAGCACGTAACAGAACCGGTCGCTGAAACCATAACCATTACTTTTCATTTCGTAACCGTGGGAGCTGCAGCATTTGAGCGGTAGAAGATATTTTGCTCAGAGAAAGACCCCATTGCAGATGTCGTAACACTAAAAGACCGCCATAAAGTTGAAGATGAGATTTAGAAGGGAACGCTGAATACATTCTATATATCACAATCCTAACGTACGGTTTCGGTGGTAAGATGGTAAGGGGTTTTCCGTGTTTGCTCTTGAAAGCAAGTAAAACCATACGTGATAGAATCATTCATTAATCATCGGATAAATGATAAGCTAGTGCGCTTATACCTGCGGCATCGCATTTTGCTGCAGACTGTCCCATGTGATTGTTAGCTTAGCGTTTCTTTAACCATCAACTTAAAAAAGGTAAATGCATTGTTCAAGTCGGTAGGTAATTTCATCATGGTGGCTGACTCAAGTGGTCACTTCAGTCGAGCACTTACAGAGGAAAGATGGATCGGGGGATGGTTTGAAACATGGCGTACGTAAGTACCCATTAACTTGGATGTGTTTTTCCACGTATTTCGCTCCCAACCCGATCTCTCGTATGTTAATCGTCAGCTGAACAGCTTAATTCCATCAGTATTCATTGCATCCCGTGTGTCAAACGTACTTGTGCTTTCATTTTCTTTACGTTGTACCAAGTAGAGTGAAACTAGTTATGTAATTTGCTAGGTTGAACCCTTTTCGTGTATTCTGTTTTTTTTTTACGTATGGAAACCGCAACACTTCATCTGAAAGTATGAAAGTGATTAATGAAAACGTGTTGGCTGCTATTAACGTGAGTAACTTTAATGGAACCCTTTATGAATGGCGCTCGTTTAGAGATGGAATGCTCAAATTCGAATTCCATGCGAATTGATTGATTGCACTGTAGGTTTATTTATAAAAGTTATAATAGAAAACTTTATAATAGATAATAGATAACTTTATGCAATTAATAGATTTTTAGGATGTAGCTATTTTTTTTATTAAACTAGATCTTAGTATCATTTCTATGTCTAGTATCTCTTTTAAAAGCTAAAAACTGTACCAAATAAAATTACATTAAAAATGGTATTTAATTTTAAAAAATATTTAAAAAATAATTCTTTCATGCCCCAGAAACAGTTATTTGTGGCATATATTTAACTATAATTTTTCGAGTCAATTTAAGTAACTTAATTAAACTAACGCGTTTGTTAAAATATATGTTTATCTTTCATTTTTGGTAAGCAGTAATTTCATTATCAGTTATTTGAGGTCACCACCGGGCCGGTGTAGTAGTAACGGGGTCGATTCTTTTACACGGCAGGACCAGTGCAGGACCAGAGTGACTAACCAGCTATGGGCGCTAAAATCAAGCTAGTAGAAAGACAGTAAAACAGCAGGCATAACTTTGGCCGTTATACCGAAGGGAAAAAGAAGAATCAAACTACGTTCATGTTTGTTTCTTTACAAATAATATAATTTCAAACATTTCATATTCAAATATATGTTCATGTTTCATTAATAATGATCTTCTTCTAGCTGATCTAGCTGATTTCAAAGCTGTGATTATAATTTTTACGCGAACTACATAAAGTATACTCTCTGAATAATCTGGTATGATTATAGATTATGACTATTATTAAAAAAGTTGTTTTTCGGCTTGTACACTGTAGCTGCCTATAATGTAATTTCACTTTATATATCATATAAAATATATGTTATGACAATCTAAAACACACTGAAAATATATTAAAAATATTTTTGGATGTGAAATTTAAGAAATAACTTCCATGCACTGAAACAAAACAAAAACAACAATAAGCCGACAGTCTAATCGCATCCTCAACATCCCACAAGTAGCAACGAATGTATATAGTCACGGTTCCGTCATGTACACTACCCCAGCCAAATTCAAAGTCAAAATTATCCAACAATAAGTGGCAGAGGATTTGATGCGCATTCGACCGTATAGAATTTGACATTGACAAATGGCTTTAGCCGCATGGCTGATCTAACGCTGATAACTTGTTTGACCTCGTCCAGATTGAAATTACAGATTGTGCCGGGCAACGTTCGGTATTTTTACTGCAAGCCAGCGCACTGAACGGCATTTGGAGGAAATTTGAGCCGTGGGTGAACGAAAGCGCGAAATGTTTACTTAGTGCCGATGGTTTTTGATCATTTGATTGCTATACAAATTCGGAACATATTGATGAATGCGTTGATTGCGTCCTAGCCAAGGTCTAGCCACCATTGGGTAAGGATAAATATTTGATCTTTCATCAGATCGGATGAGCAAGGCAGAATGATAACTTTTGGGTGTTTATGTAGCCATTTGACAGAAATATTACAGTACGGTTTTATGTGGTAGAAAGTTGATTCAAAAAGGAATGTTTTACGTACGGTATTTACGGTTTATAAATTACTTTGATAATTCCTTTCATGAATGAAAAGAAGCTAATGTTTTTTAAAGTATAAGTTTCTCTTTAAATATAACAAACTTTTCAGATTGTCAAAAATGTGGTTTTGTTACGATTTTATAAGAGCAGCAGCAATGTAGTATTCGTGTTAGTGTGGTGCTAGTAGCAAACAATCGGTTCGCTATCACCAAGCAATCTAAACATGTACTAACCTCAAACAACACGCCAGCTGGGGTAACAACGTGTTGCATAGCCAGCTGATGGTGACAATATTGATCTAATTTGGTGACAGTATACAAATAAATCAAATCTCGCCGTTGTTTGCTATCATCGCTAATTGATGACATTGGCTCGGCATTAACCGTCACGCCCAATTGCGACCACAAATACATAACTGACTACCACCGGTTGCCATTATTTGTCTAACGGAGCTAGGAGTAAGCTGAAACAAGTTCTAAGATGGCAAGATTCGCCAAATCAGTACATTTTGATTGGAACTAATATAATTGGCTGTTACAAAAAGGCTTCTTTTTTACAGAATGTTAAGAACCATCGATGGAATGAAATGAACCAAGCAATCAAAAATAGAATTTATGAACCAAACCGTGTATAGCATTATAAAGATTCCATCTCTCGTTTGCTGCATGAAAATGGATCCAAGTCATATATTTGTTTTTCTATATTAAAAAATAAATAGTATTATAGTTCAGAACATGGAAAGTCTAGGAAACTGTAGTAGGAAAGTAGTAGGAAACTGTTGATTACATTCATAGGTTATAATATTGATGTTACAAATATGTTCATGATGATTAAATAAAAAACATGATGAAAAACATGATGATTACATATCAAACTAGTAAAATTAAGTTAAAAAAATCCAACAACGAACGATGCTGTTTAGGAAATGAAAACCAATGTGTTTAATCGATTGTTTTGCAGAAATCGTGAGCAACGGCCGCTTATGTGTAAACTGTTATATAAAACCAAGGCCAAATCAATCAGCAAACCATCGGCACCGGGCATCAGATCGATTGCCAGACGCGCAATATCTGCTAGTATCTGCGTCTTGAATGCGAACCCAGGACATCCACACTATAGTGCAGGCATCCGGCTTGGTGGCAGCAACCGTTCAATCGTTCACTCCCCCGGACATGCTCTGATTACGGCATCAATTCTTCCCTGTCATTAGCTTTCTATCGGGTGCCATTCGAGAATGAAATCATCCGCACTGGACGAATGCCGATTTCATTATTCAATTAGTGCCTTCAATTTATTGGCAAAACTCTGCCATCTACCACGCGCCGTGCCCCATCGGGCCATTGCGAGAAGCGACCGTCGAGCCCGCTTTGAAGCCCATGGTTGACCCCGGAAATACGACGAGGGCTCCACGTGCTACGAAATGCTCCGCAGCTTGTGGTTCGGTGTCACATTGCGCTACGACACAATACGATACACGAATCCTCACCGCAAGTCTTGTTGGGGGGAAACCCTTTTCTGAAAACTCGAAATCGTGGGTTTCGTACGATCTGCATTTTGTTGCTGTCCTGTTTTTTTTGTGTGTGTCCTCCAGCTCTCCGTGTGCTGGAAACATGGAACGTTCAATGCCAACAGTGGATACGAACTACACACACACACTCACATACACACACAGCACTCCGGAAAACCGATTGCGAATTTCACTTCCCGATTCCATGTCTGTTTCTGCCCTTGTCTCCTCCCATCAGCCTGGGTGTTTCCCCATCTTCTGCGACCCCTATGGTGCTAACATGATACAACTCGTACGGTTAGGAGGGTGGTATTAGTTCTTGTTTGCATAAGCAATCCCATTTTCGGGCTACCCCTTTCGTGCTAGCGTGTGACAAGCCGGCATGGAAGCCGGACGGTACGTCCTTGTCGCAGCACAGAGTGCTCGGGCTCGGGAAACACATGGAATCATGGAATCGGGTTCATACTTCATAAGAGCATACTGACGCACTCATCCCGACAATCTCATGCCATTATGCGCTACCCGGCCACTTCCCACCCGTCCCGTCCCGTCGGGTGGAGGTTGCATGGAAGCTGATTCAATTATCCTTGGACACTCCTTCAAGAAGCGAGAAGATACCGTTGCGAGCAAAAGCATAAAGTGGAACGGAGACTGAGACGACTCTCGTCCACTCTCGCTCTTTTACTGAAGCGGGCGAAATCAATTAAAGTGTTCTTTCCTTTCCGTTTTTATTGCATCTTCCACGGGAATTGTTTTTTGTTTGCTTCCGCTTTTTTTTTGTTACATCTCTGCATGTAAACAACGAAGACACTATTGCTGCTACCACAGTAAACCTTTAAATGTGGCATGATACGATGGGGACGCTTAGTTAGAAATACGGGAAGGCTGGCTCTGTTTGGTCGCCATTTGGGGTGCAGTGGCGAAAGATATATGTAATGTATGCTACGTGTTTTGCAGTGATTCTACCAAATCACGATAGCATTCCGATTTACTCCTTACCATAAGCTAGTAATCTGTATGCAAAAGGTACAAATTTTCATAATCAGTACGGACCATTAGCACAAGTTTTCTTAAATATTTTTCTTAGAAATTTATTTGGGTATCGAACAAATATTATAAACATGCAAAATCATGTAATTGTAGTACATATGAAAATATATTTATTTATTAGTATATTTTTAATGTATTTATTTTAATGCTATCAGAACTGTATTAGAAGAAAAACAATCGATAAATAGCCTTTAACGAAGTTTGAAACGCGAGAAATAAAAGCATAATAGGCATGAGCATATCGTATCACATTGCCATACAGCTCTGGTCAACATCACCGCTGTTACGTCGCATCATCAAAAAGTATCTCAAGAACGGTAGAAATACGTCGTGAGAGCTATTCATTTTCATCCCACCTTTGTCGACATACATTGCCCGTATCTTAACGAATAAGATTCTCATGTTACCACCTTTGACATGGTAGTAACCAGGGCGACTGGTCTTAGCAGCAACCCATTCCGGTATCTTAGCAGCGGAAATATTAAAAAGGAAACCAAGTTGCTACGGAGTTAAAGTACAGAAAGGACTCGGGGAAAATATGGTATAACCTTGTACAATTTCGATAAATTAAAGCTAAACATACAGGGTTTCGAGTCATATAAGGGAGCAATGGAATCGGTAGAGAGAATGTGTCAACCGGTAGAGAGAATGTTGCAGCCATGTAGTGGAATCG
>KI915051.1:885793-921938 GCA_000473445.2 Anopheles farauti | reverse complement strand
TATGCTTTCACGATTCCACTACATGGCTGCAACATTCTCTCTACCGGTTGACACATTCTCTCTACCGATTCCAATACTCCCTTATATGACTCGAAACCCTGTAAAACACAATGTATGGCACTACTTTGTGACAAAAATATTATGCATTCGAATATCTTATGTAAGACAACCATCGTTTGAGAAAAAACAACTTCTTATCTTACGTCGATATTTTAGAAATAACTAATTATTAAGCAGCCTAAAGATAACAATATCGAACAATTTATAGCATTCCATATACTTTCAAAGAGTCTGCATAGATTTTTTATAACGTTTTTTTTACAGAGCATACCTTTTAAACAACATTGATAAGTTAAAGCGTTTAATTTATTTCGGAATACTGGCAGTATTTGCAAAATAACTATTGCAGAAATTTTCAATTAAACATATTGTATTTAAAGACCGTTGAACGAAACGCGAACTATCCTTTGATAGTTGCACCTCATTTGACTACATACTTCTACTTGCAATTCACTTGATTATGAGCACATGTGATTTTTTATTTTCTATTTTTTTTAAGTTCAATAGCAAAGGCAAGACCGAGAATTGTTTTCTTTCCATTTTGGCAATGGAAGCAAACACTCGGACGCTCGATCTTTTCAATGGGTTCGGGGCGGGACGGTTTTGTAGTTTTTTTTTTTTTTTTAGAAAAGTGTATGTAAAATTTTGCCATGAACTCTTTATTATTTATTTTTAATACAACTCAATAAATTTGCTACGCAACTTGCGTTTTGTCTAAATTGTTATTCAATGTCGTCAATTGTATATTTTTACTTTTTTGTGAGATGGTGTCAAGTGTGCTCATTGTGTGACGTGGTGAGCACATTTTTCGCAAAAATGACGATCGTTTGAATAAGAAATAAAGTGCTAAAGCACGGGAAAGAACTATCGTCGCTAGTGGCATTACGACTAGGTACATCTTTACTTCACCATCACCGGTACGTTTCGGAACATTCCAGTCTTAAACCACAAACCGTTCAACACGAAAAAACACTTTCCCCTTAGCCCTCCCTTGCTGCAGACCACGCAGGCCAATGACCATCGCGCCATTCAGGTCTACCGTGCCACTGTTACTAAGTTATCGTTAATTTTATGATGATTTTTACTGTTATTTTTATGTGCTTCCAAAACTGCCACCCTCGTCAGTTCGGTTTCGGTACTGTCAGTTACCAGCCACACCCAAAGGTTCCTCCTCCCCCTCCCCCTCCCTTCGCGCCATCCTTCAACGGTGTGCGGAGATGGAAAATCTAACGTTAGCAGTTTCGAAAGAAAAAAAAAGTGAAGCACAAAAAAAAAGCGCTCCAGTACGATATGATACCCTTAACGATCGTTTCTACTGAGGGGCCGCGACTTTGACGATACCTCTGTGAGTGCTCACCGAGGCAACTGGAGCGATGAGGTGAGACTAAAATCACCTCGCCAGATGGATTTGGGAGAGGTTTTCTGGTTCCATTTTTATAAACCCAATCCTCCGAACATTATCTTAATCGACCGTAAAGCTTTCGCCTACGTTCCTGAATCTGTCGTGGTTCGTGTGCTCGCAAGTGTAGCGTCACGGTAGGATAGCGGCCGCGAGCACCCGTGGGAGGGTGGCGAATGTGTTTGTATTTACTCCTCCTTTGAATACCTTTGAGAGTCAGGTGCGAAAGACGTGCTACGTTGGATGGAAGCAGCATGTGGGTAACAGGCGTACGGCCAATGACCAATTAAGTCCCTAGGCATTATTGCTCTATGTACGAGGACGGCGATTTTTTCTAGTTACTTACTTTTCCTTTTATCTACCACCATTGCACCCAATGGATTTTAACCAATTTTGAAAATTGATCTTTTTACCTTTCCTTGTTCAGTAACAAGAACAGAAAATGTTTTTCGCTAACAGGGTGTTTTAGTTCAGCTTAGGCTCTATACTCGATTAGACACTGGCTATATAGGAAGCCAGTGCTTAGGCTAAGTATATGGGTGAAATTTGAACTTTAACTGTACATTTTGTAAAAAAAGTGCTTACTCTTACAGATTACTACACATCAAATAAGTTTTTCCTACGTTTTTACCATCCAGATCATCCATTTCTAACCCTGCCCCTTCTATCCGCCAAAATCTGTCCTATACAATTGAGTTTACGGATTCACAAACTTAATCGAAAACTTTCTTTCTTCGCTTTCCCAATTTGTTGGACAATCGCGCACAAAAGCAAGTTGAAGGCATAAACTCTGCGGATAAATGCGAAGGGCAGTATACGCATAACTTCGGCTAAACGTGACCATGGCAGGAGCAAGCCCTCAGTGTAGTGACTAAAAATACGCTTACAGGCCATGTTTATCGCTACCGTGCGTACTTGTCGTTAACTAGCGTGTCAACAGAAAAGTTCCACCGCTCGTTTGTGAGACGGTACGGTTGAACTTCTTCTTCGCACACGCGTAAGCCACGCGAATTGAACAGTCTAGGAAAGTTGTGGGTTGTTCAATGCATCAGTTCACCGGTGGCCACGGGTTTGAAGATTTTGTGGCTGGCATCATAGCGTTTTGGCGACCGATTCGTTACAACTTTCGCATCCTGCAGGTGAGCGCCTTGCACAAGGCGCTGAGACGCACTCTTATAGTGCGGCGTTCTCCACAGCGTCAGCACGAGGTTGATGAAGCGAAAGTTTCCTCTTGGCTCGCTATGACAACTCGAGAACAAATTTGCGTCACAATTAACATTTTTGTGAAAACTGGTTACACAGCTCCAGGTGAGACAACTTTCGAACCGGGTTGTAACACCGCCTAGATCGGCACCGAGGAACTTTTGGCCAATTGCGTCCTTCTTCTTTTTGCAAACAAAAAACCATTACCGAACAATGAAGTGTAAAGTGAATGGAACATAATTTGCCGCTGCTGAACTCTGCCGAACCCCGTGCTTGCAGCCACCGGTACTGAAAGGTATTGTACCCGTTTGCTCAAACCGTGGCAAAG
Organism: Anopheles farauti; assembly: GCA_000473445.2. Lineage (NCBI taxonomy): Eukaryota > Metazoa > Arthropoda > Insecta > Diptera > Culicidae > Anopheles > Anopheles farauti. Next base: position 918,948 of record KI915051.1, on the reverse strand, counting down.
TTTGACAGCATCACGAAACTTGGGTCGCGTGGAGCCAAACATGCAAGCACAGACAGGAAAGTTTTGCTGCGATAAATTAAGTTTCGGTAGAAAATTGACGACACAAGTTCGATATAGCAACAGCAAGCGATCTGTGTATTGGTGCTGCTTTACATTTCGATTACATTTTTCGTCTGAAAATATGGGAGGAGGAGATACGTACAACTTTCTTGTGGCTAGCCGAAACTTACTTGCAACAGCAAGAATGAATGAATACTGAACCAACTAAATACGTTAGTGTGTATGTATAGTATTGTCGAACAAAAATTTGTAAACTAATCCCTCAATATTATCTGATTTTCTCGTTAAACTATGCTTTCTTATAAATAAAGGTTGTACAAGGATTATTCAACAATTTCACTGTTACAAATCAATTTTGCAACCTGATCTAAAAATTATCTGAACTAATTAATTTCATAACAATAAATAAATGTTTCTATACATATTTGCTATGTCGGAATAGTTTAAAACTCAGAAAGAGAATACAATATATCAGGCTGTGAAACTGTATGATTTTCCTACGTGGACTCAAGCACCAAATGATGAAAGTAAAACTGGCGAAAGAATACCATCAAAATACGCTTGATTGTTTACGTGCTATCACCATTACATTTCCACTCTGCAATTAGTTTGATTGCATTCGTATTACTAATGGCGAGAATGGATCATTCATACTACTCCTACGCATACTACTCCAGCGAGCGTAGCAAACGGTCATCGAAAACGGTCAGTGTTCGTGAAAGCGGCACTGCTAGCTTGATGTGTTCGTGCTGATTAGGTAAGAGATTATGTGATATTCACCCCGGGTGGAGCAGATAAACCATGACGATGTGTTAGAAAAGTAGCGAACAAAGCGTCTGACATCGTTCCCTTGAAGCGTGAACGTCAATCGGATATGATGGAAGCGATCCAGATGGTTTCCCAATCCACACTCATTCGAAAGTCACGGCCGTCGTTAGTATTCCCTAATCACTCCATAAACCGAGTGTGTTTGTATTGACCGAGAGTGAGAAATCTTGTTTTAGGATAAAAACACTAGCCGTGCCGTTGGTGATTACGCTGGATCAATACTTCTGATATCGAGACCGGTATCTGATGGAAAGTTTGACGATAGCATCGCAGTGTGAGTGGGCAATCAATCAATTAATCTTAGTAGGCATAAGGTGAGCAATTTTTTTGACGAAAGAACCGAGCAGACTAGCTCATAAAGCGATTGAACTGAATATAAATTTTGAATAAATACATCATATGTTACACATTAGTTAAGACAATACTTGCTAAACAATGGTATCAAATTGTGTTACATTTAAACTACATATCATCAAATTAATATAAAACATTAACTAGTATGGATATTAATCTGGTAGGTGATAAATCCACTCTCACGCTGTCAGATGTATCTGAAAAATTCTAATTCAGATCATGCATCACGCAACTTTGTGTCCTTAATGGATTTGTATTACGTCCGTTCGAACCACAAAATTGAACCGTATGCCACTCTATTTTATGTTTCCAAATAAAACGTTCATCGTACGTATGCAAAACTCTCACCCTTGGATGGAGCTATAAACGGAAGGCACAAATTTGACAGCTCTGAACGTATGTTACGCCTTTTAATGTGAAATCATAATGCGAAATCGTAATACGCTGACATTTCAACCCAAACCGCACACCATGTCACGGGGAGACAGACTGCCAACACCAGCAGTGACTGGGAAACGTGAAGTCCATCGTTACAGAGTCGTTTCTTTTCATAACTTTTCTCCTCTTTTGCGTTCGTTCTTGAAATGTCACCGTGACCTTCGATCGGAGGGATCCACTGCCGTTCCGCTGGTTGATGCTGCAGTGCCGTAACGATGATTTGTGAAATCATTTTACATAATTTATGACACGCCGTTTAATTTGATAGGAACAAATTTATTTTCATGACAAATGTGTGACTCCCTGCAATCACGAAATGGGCATGAATAAACGATTTTTGCATACTGTTTGAATCACATTTGATTGAAAAGAAAATCTGATTTGCTTATATGAACTAAAAGAACTGATTTGTAAAGTTTGAAATATGGGACGCATTTAAGGGTATATTAGAAAACAGTGCCGCTCCATTTTTCAATTCTTCAAACAGTAAAATTCTTCTTGTTTCCTTGCTACTAAAAGTTCAAATAGAACAACATTCCCAACAGAATATGCAACCAACAGTAGTTAGACGTGTTAGGAACGAATCTCACCGGTTGAATGAATAACACATATGTCGCAAAGACACAAAAGCGTAAAATTTATGCATAACATATACACATACTCCCACCTCACTAGAATATTCCCGTTCCGTAACCATTTTCAACTTATGAACAATCTGAACAGTCCCCTGAATGTGTTAGCTTCACTGGAAAGCATCAGGTTACTGGATTGCGACTTACACATGTTCCAGTGTCGTGCATTCGATGCGGCTGTGCATGCGCTTTCGAGGCAGACGAGACATTGCAACGGGAAGGACTTTATCCTTTCGGAATTGTTGTCATTCGAAAGACGGTAGATTACAATTTCGTCCGTTTGGAAATAAACTTGCCACGCAGGAGGTAGCCAAGTGTCTAGCATAAATCTTCTTGCGTCGAGAAAATCTATTAACTCAACAGGGCGATAAATTGCTCTGCAAGCAACACAAACCGGGAATGCTCGGAAGAACGGAACCAGAATCCGGTTCTACGTTCCTGTTGGTGTTTCAATGTCTAATTGAAATCTTTAATAGAGTTGTCACAAATAAAAACTTGTGTGTAGCTGTGAGGGTTTGCTTTAAGATTATATATTATTCATGGTACGCTAATGATTCAACACTCCACAGATTCAACAACATCGTGACGCATTTTTACCTTTACAGAAAGAAAAAAAAATAAATTTTATAATTTTCGTAATAAAACATTATTTATATAAGAATGAAAATTGGCTGAGGGACATGAGTTCTGTACGATCCGAAAACAGTAGATGAAATATTTGTTAATAGATTCGGTCCCAGTGTTGCTTACCTTTATTGTTATGCATACCTAGTGGGAATCGCAAAATATCACAATGAACGTAGTTGCCTCGAAAGGATTTCGTATGGTTAAGCACAAACAAAACCCCCGATTTATTCGTTATATCAGCATTCACATGCCAGTTCTCTTTATTGTTCACCGTATCCAACAGGGATTCCCTTCGCGCACAATCACTACATACTCAATTTAATAACATTTTCGCTCTAATTGTTGCTTCACTCGTTAAACAGTTCATAGTTCCACGCACCAACAATGTTCTACGCTGAATATATGGCATTCCGTGTTAGTGTTAGTGCTCTCAAATTTACTTCCCTCCACGCTGGGCCGCACCATTGTATATAGTAATTGAAATTGATTCATAATATTCCCTAGATTTGTGATTTACTACTTCCATTTGCTTTGAATCGCGTGTCTTCTTTACGTTCCTATTTGGCCTAAGTCCACTCTGGTTCTTATTTGTTTGTGAGTTTTTTTTTGCTGTGTGTTTTGTTTTCGTTTGTTAGGATTCTTAGTGTAAACTTTACTTATGTACAAGTTGTGCAAAGATTTGTTGTTTTCATTTGTTTAATTCATTTTCATTATCGTAAAGAATTGTCTTTTACTTGTCTATAGTTTAACCGTCTCGGACCTCCCAACTGCGTTCAACAATATTTTTTGTGGCGAAGAAACGACTTTAAACCTTCGCTTTAATACACCGCATACAAGCTACCCTGCAGCACCATTCTATGCATGTTGCATAAATCATTTGAGTGTGTGTGTGTGTGTATATATGTGTGAAATTCCCTAAAGCTGCCGTTGCCATCAATGACAGACGCAACTTCGCTGTAACCCCGACCGTGACTAGGATTGTAAATTGATGAATCAACCGGAACTATTGTTAATTGTGGAAAAATAATGAGAAAAAAAAAACAAACAAATCCCTAAGCTAGTTCTCTTGGTGCAGAAAACGCGTTCGAAGTCCTACTGATTTGGTAATGCAGTTTCTCGCAAGAAAAACTTGGAATATATTTCGCTCCGAAAGATCGCGGAACTGAGCTCGTGCGTTATGAGGATCGAGTTCGAATGTTGTGGATTGACAAAAGGCTGGACTACAGATTGCCGTCAAAATATTGTTCAAAGTTTAGTCGCTACATTGAATACCGTGCTAAAAGTAAACCGTCGTAAGAAATGGAATATCGTCTACGGTGACTAACCGTTGGTGAGAGTTGCTACGCCATCCTAATGCTGTGCCCTCGCTATGTAACTAGTTCGTTTGCGCAACTCACACAATAAGCTCGCTCGTTGCGTCTACCCATACCCGATCAACTGATACCCGGAGCCGGAGAGAGGGTGGTGTTGGGGGAGAAAAGATGCCCAAGGAACGAAAGTGCTTACCTCATCAAAGATAGTCGATAGACCGGAAGCAGGGACGCTACAGCCAGCGCTAGTGCGGTTCCTCTCATTCGTAGTACTTCTGGCCGTACAGTCGGCAGTAGATGACGAACGCGAGTATGATCAGCGTGCTGACGATAATGCCCGCGACAACCATCTGCACCATCGGGAACTGGAAGCACTCCACCACGTCCGGTAGCTCCACCTGCCCCGGACCGCTGCCCGGAATGTATTTCGTTCGGCAAAGCTCGGGTGATTCGTCGGTCAGATACTCGATGTTTACCAGAAACTCCTTGTCGAACAAACCGGTCCGCAGGTAGTTTTCCTCAATGTACTCGTAGTTTTTGTCGATGTTGCTCTCCACCACACGCTGCCCGGTCACGTTCGGACAGTTGAGGACGCCATTGCAGAGCAAATACTCCGGTATGCAGACGTGCTGGTCGCCGGGACAGTAGAAATCACAGCTGTCCTTGAACATGGCCGAGGTGGCGAGCGTTCCGTCGGCGTTGCGAGGTAGATGGAACAGTTCGGTCCACACGAACTTGAAAGCGTTCTTGCCGATCGCACTGTCCCCGGTGTACTGGATCAGTACCGGCAGCGGTTCGTTTTCGTTCTCCACCGCGCCCAACTCCGCCGCGGACAGTATCGGCAGATCGCGCGCCAAGCTAACGTTCTCCGGGCAGATGATGAACCGGGGCTCAAGCCGCCCGGCCAGATACACCTCAATCCGCCCGTGCTCACAGCTACGGTCAGCGAATCGGGCCTTGTCCAGGTGCAGCCACAGATCCCGCTGGGCGGCCACTTTTAGCTCCCAGATACATTTTTCCCGCCGGTTCTCCGTCAGCTGGAATCCGAGCGCGTTTTTGTACGGAAACACCAGCTCACCGTCCGGCGACGGTCCCAACGTGATCGGTCCGCAGATTGGCCCGTGGGCAAACTCGTAGTTCGCCTCGAACAGAGTGTTCGGATTCTTGAAGTAGCTCGTCGTCGCGTGCTGCCCCTGAATGATCAGCTCCAGGTTCATCTGATCGCCGGAGGATATGATACGCACCGGGCGGGGAATGTTGTCACAGAAGCATGCCAACCGGTTCTGGCTCTTGTCACGCTCCTCCCACAGTATCAGCTTATCGACGCGCTCCTCGTGGCAACGGGTGCATGCGTTCATCGAGTAGGGCACTTCTTTGAACGTTACCGACGTCACCTCCACCACCACGCGTGAGAAAAGTCGCCGATCGGTGATGAACTTGTACTGGCAGCGAACATCGCTACCGGAGGCTCGCTTGTAGATGAGAGTATTCCGTGGCGATTTCAGCTCGCCCCGGTTGTACTTCCACGCGTAGAACACCTCATCGCAGAGCGTGTTCGGTACCGGATCGCCGAACTTGGTGTTGTTGAAAAAGTCGTAGTGAGCCCAGTAGTACAGCGAACTGCCACTGTACGAACCGGTTTTGCTGAGGAACTTCACGTACAGCGACCGACCCGTGCTGACGAAGTCGATCTTCTCCATCGGCCGCGAGAAGGTATCGCAGAACGTTTTGATGATTCTGGCCGGATCGGGATTGTTCGCATCATAGATCGTTAGCGATTCCGCGCAGTCCTCCTCGTGCTTGATGATCGGTGCTTCGATGCGATTTATTCGAAAACTGTACAAACAACAAAATGCTTGAGTACCGATCTCCATCTGTATGTCAGCTTCTAATAAAATGGTGCCTCCAATTACCTCGGGAAGTAAAGCCGAACCACCTCATCCTCGTTGCCCTGTATGTGATAGCTGCACGACGTGTTCGGTGGATACCAGTGAGCTACGCTGAGGAAGATACCTTCCGACGCACTGGTGGCTCGCAGCGCATCGGAACTAAGCAGCCAATCGCAGGCACCATGTTTCGTGCCGACCGTTTCGACATGGCCGGGCCAATTTCCGACATTGAAATGGAAGCCGGTGTTAAGCAGTGGCCCAGCCGGCGATGAAACAAACTCCACGTACATATGCTGTGATGTTCCTGGAAAACAGGAGGGGAGGGGATAAAGAAAATACACTCCACTCCATGCAGCCGCGGATCCAGGTGTAACGGGTTTTCGTGGTGGTCGCGATCCGTGAAATTGCTTGTTTACACTCACCAATAATGCTGAACGGGAACTTGCCCATGCCGCAGAACTTTCCGATCGGGGGTGCATGCTCGTCCCGGCCATCGTACACCGCCAGCCAATCGTACGGGCAGTGTTCCGACCCCGATCCAATCTCCTTCATCGGACATGTCATGATGTTTTCGCACCTAGTTGTGGTAGCGGAGGGTTTTCGTGGCAGGGTTTCAGACAACATTGCAAGGTACGGCGATACATTATCGATATCAAAGATCAAAGTCCCGGGACCCCGGGCTGGATCTACCCCTACTTACCTCTGCCCATCGACAGCGAACTGTTCGTTCTGGATGTAGAGCTTGATGAAGGGCAGCCTTGTGTGCAGCCGATAGCGACACTTCAACGCTCGCGGATATATTCCTGGGTACGCGGGCGACTGCACATAGCACGTCTGCAGCCGGCAGTCGCGAAATTCACGCTCACAGTACGATCTGGTGCAGAGCGAGCCATAATAATAAATGCATCGGAAGGCGGTATGGGAGAGAAAGAACGTCATACCATTAACGTTTGGCGGCGGGCAGGCCTAGAGACGAAACCATCATGCCCGGGTGGTTCATACAAGCAAACAAACATGCCACTATCGCACAAACTACGGGGCGAACGGATAAAATTTAGCACCTCGCGCACTTTCAATCAACCCCTTAAGTAGTCATTTATATTCATTGAATAAATCAATTTTGGGCGATAGTTTTGAATAAATGAGTGCACCCGCACCCGGTGCATGGTGTACTCTTCCTCTCTCTGCTTTGATACGATATGGATGCAGTGCGGCAGATCGCCTAGCGCGCCTAGAAACTTACCCTTGAACCACTTCACCCCGCCGATTCGGATACAGCTCCGGATGGGGTCCGTATCGGTTGAATACTTCCATTTGTTGTTCGGCGCCGGAATCGAACGCAAAGTACGTCTGCAAAGCGAGAAGAACGGTACCCTATTTAGTGACGGCTATTGATCGAATGTACGCCTCCCAAAAGTGGTAATCGGGTTTCCACTTAAATGCAGTTTCGAGTTCCCGTACATTAAAATGAGCAATGGATGCGGTTTTGCTGGCGGATGAAGTGGATGGTAAATGAAACTGATTCCCCAACATTCTTTTGATCAGACGAAGGTACGTTTCGATTGGTGAAATCAAAGTGCAATCAACCCGTTCTCATTGGATTAGTTCGATACGTTATGCTAGTGAGGCGTAAATGATATTTTTTTGTACAGTGACATTGCTTAAAATAAATAAACAAGTATTATGCATATAAATACTCCTAAAAGCAAGGTGTACTGGAACATAAAATAAAGACCGCCTTTCTCTTATCTATTCGAAACATGATTTTGATTTCTAGACTACGATTGCAACTTGCACAATAAAGTTGTGCTTATGCAGGAGCTCCTGCAAAACTCATGTGTGCTACACTCCGAGCCAGGATAATTTACAGCTGCTTGGAGAGTTTGCAAAAAGCATTCGTAATCTCGTAAGCTTCACTAATGTTATGAAACAACCTGCTACCGCTTTAAACTTTTCGCACTTGGAGCCCGGGAGTTCAACGATAGTGTGAGGCGGACGATGAGAGGAAAAAAAAAGCGACCGACATTATGCGAACAGTTTCAGCTTGCTAGTTAAATATCACCCACAATTATCTACGTCCCATGCAGCACAAAACTCTTGGTAGCGGGAGGCGGGGTAAATCGATTAGAATTTCCAGAGAACAAGTTGGTGCGAACAAGGAACATCCCAAATGTAAGACACCAAATGCTGTACATTCTGTTCTCACATCAACGCTTTACGGTTTTCGTGTCCGTTACGTTTTCACGTTTTTTTTTTCGTTGTTGTTGCGATGAGTTCTATCCTCGCTCGCTCACTCTCTCTCTCTCACTCTCTCGATCTTGATTTGTAGAAAATTTACAGGATAAAAATACGTCACTCGTAGTTTTTTCTTTAGCGCAGTGTACATCGTGTAAACGGTCAGCTAAAAGAAGGCAGCTAACGACAAAGTTCAAAGTGTCCGAAGCTTGTTTGAGCTGAGCCTTATTTATCGGTCCCTATTTTTCCAAGCCGATTCTCGTGACGGTCCATTTCGTATTTTCGTCGTCGACGGTGGTACTCATGCGGTAAACTACAGGCAGCACAGGATAGGCATCGCTGGAGATGTCACTAGTGTCCTTGTTTCGATTTCCAGGTAGTATTTTGGGCATTTAGAGCAGATATATTTTGAAATATTTCAAAGAAAATCGCTATGACCATATTGGTAAGCATGTCACACATTCGGTACGCTTCCATTCCAATGCAACACATTATTTAGACTGATGACACTGATGAACCTAGAACCTGAAAGCTGTCAATTTATTATTTAATAAGTAAAAGTGGAAACCCTTGTTTTATTTCAGCCATTCCACAAGATTTACGGGCGTTCGCTGTAGCGGGATAGCTTCACGCTTAGAGTTCTGTTTCAAATTGCAAACTATAAGCATGCACTTTATCGTCATTGCCATTGTTTGAAATTGCACCATCTTTTAGTTATGCAACGGGCCCACAGCCACCACTGTAGCGGGTGTTGGTGGAAAACAGAACAAAATCGATAAGTAAAGTGCATGCGCTTACCTGGTCGGTGAAGTTATCGGTGTGAAAGATTATTTTGACGGCACTTGTTTCACTGATGAACGTTTGCGGTTGCTCCGATTCGCCGCAAAATTGACCCGGTTCGCGACGGTTTGACACATCGGTTTTGGCATTACCATCCACTATCTGCGAAAGGGAACGAGAATAATCACATAAATTCGTTTAATTAACACGAACGTACGATACGGGCGGCGCGTGGCACACGGCTATATGGTAATTAATAGTCAAGGTGTGTGTTTTTTTCGTGCTTGAATCTGGGTAATGAAGCAAATTAGCAAATGTAATTGACAATGCATAATTTTTTGTTACAAATGCTTTGTAACGTTTGTTGCATAGAACATAATTTTTACAATAATTTTTCATATTATTACTAAAAGTTTTGACGATTTTGTGTACACTGCTTTTCTGCTGAATATTAAATTTTTGATGCAGTAAAGTTAGGCAAGAAGAAAAATGTAAATAAAAATACGACATGTTAAAAAAAAATAATAATCAAATACGAGTTAAAATTCAAAGCTGCAGTTTCAGAACCACTTTAATTAAATGTCATCGTGTCGGAATTATAAATCTTTTAGCTCCAAAACTATAAACTTTCATACAATTCATCCCCATTCCGGCGCGAAGCTATCACCGTGTCTTGAGCATACCCTATATCGGATATGGTTTTCTGAGAAACGAGAAAGGAATATGATTTCCCTAACGAAGCCAAATTGGAAATCAGGGCACCATTTCGTACCGCTCGGGAATTGTTCATAATTTATGAAATAATTTCATCTCATTAAGCGGATTATCCGCATTTCGTCGTCGTGAAATATGCCCGTACCGTCACTGCCGATGTGCCGCACGATGGTGCGAACAAAATGCAAACGAGCGCCGGAACGTCCTCCCGAGCAACGAACAAATAGTGACGAGGTCACTTCGGTTATGCATATCACATTGCGAGTACTATGATTTTTACTCCAGCTACTAGAGATTGTGGAAAATGTTGGATCATCTATGTGTTTTCAGTGAACGAGTGAAACTAGTTATCGAACATTTATACATATTTATGTATGTTGTGAATGGTCTGTAATGAAGTGGTGGTGGTAACTCATTACGCTTCTTGAGGTCTATAATAAGCTCATCAATAACTTCGATTTTTTCCCGGAAAAGAATTTCGCTCGTAACTCCATCAGCGCTCCATTTGAAATCCATTTTGTTGAACAACTTCCACTGCTGGTGGTACAACAGCCCTCGGACGTCAGCAGTCGCAGTGGGAAAAGAAATTTTCCAACTGTCATTTTCAGCCAATAGTACACACAGCGTACGGAAGGTGCCCCGCACCGGAACTGAGATTACAGCGCACGTAAAACGACAACCTCCATCATCCGGGAAACAGAACGTTATTCTGATCCAGCTTCAGCGTCGCGTCGAACAGAGCAAAGAATCCAATGCAGAGAAAGCGCCCCCGCTACAAACGATGATGCTTTTGGCACCGAATTCCACCGAACTCTATCGGACCGCTGCACGAATGTGAACGATGCAAGCTGGAATTGCACGGAGTAAATCGGATGTTGCCGTTGGCGTACGTGACAAGTTGCTTGAACGAATAAATAATGTACAATCCATTGCATGAAAATTCATTTCCTGGAACGAATGCCAAATCGTCGCTTTGAGCTGCCAATTCGATGGATCGCTGTTTTTTTTTCTATGCCGTGATGCCACGTAATGACAGATGCTGCACTTGGAAAGAAGCGTTTCTTTGGAACTTGATATTGCTCAGCTCAAAAAAAAAAAAAAAAACTACCTATTTTTATACTACCTAATATTATGTTGAAAATTAACTCGAACTGAAATAAAAAGATCGCATCTCGGGAACTCATAGACTCACCTGCAAATAGCCTCCATCGCAGTGTGTCGCATTTAACAACGTTCCTACTTTAAACTTTTTAAAGTTTAACCGAAGCACCCAATCGCGGGGCGCTCCTCGAAAGCTGCGAAACCGGTACCAACAAGTAAGTGGTCGATTTCGGTTTAGATGTGTTACTTCTGGTGACGAAATGTCCTCATAGATGTCAACAGTTTTGTTGCAGTGGTCCTTTGCGCCGTCGGCAGCGTTACCGGCTGTGGAAGAAAAACGGGAGATTAAAAAATGTAATAAGCATGCGTGCATATTGTTACTCGATCAATGGTCTGATATGAAAAGCAATTTTGAACGCAACGCATTTAGACGCAACCGATCAGCGCGATCTGCACTAAAAGTAGCTTAGTTAATACAAAATATTTCTGAGCCGCAGTGGTGAACCGCCAGCTGAGCAAAAACATAAGAGCGTACTATTATGTTTTGTTCATTAATAGCAAAAATTTATTGTTCATATGTGTTGTTTGAGATAATAGACTAAAATAATGTATTCTTGCCATTGTACCGTATATCATGATGTATTGGGATAACATGAATAACAACAATTGTTTTGAGAGCTATCGAGTAATCCTATTTCTGTTGTAATTGATAATCCTGTCGTTCCTTTGTATAGCAGAACTATAATCAAATTGATAAAATTATACATTAACTTCAAAAGCATAACGAAATCAAAGCCAAATCAAATAAGTATAACATTTATTATTGCAGTGCAGAAAAAAAATCTGAATCTGCTATCTGAAAGAAAAACAACAAGTCCGAAGGTTTGCTTATATTAATACACAATATTCTCCTTTACACCAGTTTTTATTTATTTAATTAATCGAGTTTAAACATTTTATTCGTTATTAATACTTCTTTTAATTCATTTTTTGTAAATAAAAACGATCTACATGCTTAACACTGATTCAAATCATTGTCCTTGTAAGTTCTTATTTATTTAATTCTTTCTCTATTTTAATTTTAATTTTAATTTAATTTTGTATTTACATAAAACAGTAGAAATCTGTTGACAAAATCTGTCTGTTGAATGAATGTCACACTGTCTTATACAGTTTTTAAAGGAAAATTCGAAAACATAATGTACAAAATAGGTTCATGCAATTGTAGGTGCTTGGAATTTGCACATAAAATGCATGAACAATTTCTTTTCAAAAATCTTTCTCCCATTTCGCACTTGGCTCTCACTTCATCAATCTATAAATCATATTAAACAATGGTGAGCAAAACATGCACGAAATACGTTTAAATTAAATTTGTGCACGTAAAACAAACTTGTAGCTAATTTTTCTGTTCAAGCACGGCCTTCTTTGTTATCCTCACTTCAATATTTATCCTGCTTTCGTGAGAATGGCACGTTTTTGAATTAAAATTCTCCTTCTCTAAGACGGCGGTACGTTAAGCATTTATCTCATATCGGAGACGAATGGTGGCTTCCGGATCGTAACGGAAGAAAGCCCAGGTTACGTGCAAACGTTCGTACGTCGTTTGGTCAGAATTTTCAGTCACCTAACTCTGGCTTTGCATCCGTGTGGCCTTCCTTCCAGTCGGAACATTCGAGAAGTAAGTGCGAAACGACGTTACCTCTGTTCGTTTGGGGTTTGCTTTGATACCGCTTTAGGACACGTTCCTTAAAGTGGCACTCCCGATAGGCAATGAATATCCGATGAGAAACAGGTTTCACAACCGGAAAACCATATTTCACAAGGGATTTGGGAGTCCACATTCACCGCAAGCTCCGGCGAAGAAGAACGCCGAAACGCGGTTGCCATATGTATGGCCACTAAAGCCGTTGGGCCGTTATGTGTTTCGTATAAATTTAATTACCGGCTCAAATTATGTTTCGCCTTTTTACGAACGTATTAATAATAACAGGAAATATAAATCATACCCGAACGGTGGCCCCCGAGTATTTGTGATCCTTAAAACATTTTGGTTCGCACGAAACGCAGGCATGTGGCGTACAATGGGTAAGGGAAGCGAGGAATTCTTGCAAAAAGTTCCAATGGCATGTGCAAAAGGGTGCGACAGTGGCACGATATTTTCATTTGCCAAAAGTCACCCTCCGTAGAAAGGAGGCGCATGGTCTCCTACGATCAGTTTTGCCCGTTTCCTTCGCCGTTTGTTCCCTTCGACAGGAAGCGCCTGCAGAGGTAATGATTTGTTATACTTCCTAAATTTGTAGGGCGTAACGTTCGCTTCGGTAGTGAAAATATCGTAACCAAAGAAATTAACTTTGATCCTCTGGTGCATTCAGCGCTAGCGCTGCTAGGGCCCAAGGATTTCTTTAGGGGCCAATAAATTTAACACGAAGAATTGTTTTTGTACTGTACACTGATGTTTTGTGACTGCTTTTTACATTGAGCACAAAATTGTATGAATAATATAGTAAAAAGTAAATTTTTAATGTAATCATAGCCAATTAGAATAATAATCGATGGTATTCCATAAACACCGATCAGTGGGAGTACTTAATTCTAGCACTTTAAATATTTTTTTTTATAAAAAATTGCACTGTTCCTTCAAAGAACAATTTGGTTCTTAAATTTACACTAAGGAGTTAAAAGTAATACTAATCGCATATAGAAACTAATCAGCAAAGAAAATCTAGTCAGTTACTAAAAGTTGTACTTTAAAGTTAATATTGCTGCATTTATATTAATTTTTTTACGTCAATGTACAATTCAGATTCCAATTTTGATTCGATTCAGTTATTCTTTCATACTTCTTGCTAACAAGTGGTGGTCATTGGCTAATATAGAGATGGTTGGTGTGCGAACTGTAATTTTACGTAAAATATCTTCCTCGCTGTAATTGGCAAAATAGTTTAAAATGGAAATTTTTTTATAATTTGCGATTTCCAAATATTCAAGTTTTGGTTGCATACCATGAAAATACAAATAACACAAACGGATAAAGTTTTTTGAATGAATATGTTCAAATCATAGTTTTCAGGATATTGTTAAATATATATTACCTTATAACATCAATGTATCAAACTTATATGGAACATCCTGGAAATGGATGGAATGTTGAAAACTGTCAGCAACAAATGTACCAAACAATATGATTAGCAAGAACTTTGTCTAAATAGATGTAGTCCAACATACTGCTAGGCATACCGTATACACTGTTATTAGGTATACCGTCATCGGATTACTTTATTTCCGCTCGATTTGCCACGCTCAGTTTCACCGGCATTTTGAGAGCCGGAAGGAACTAAAAAATAGCAAAAATGGCTAGCAACATTAGATCTTCAACCGGAGCTCCAGAGCTTAACAAAATAACATAGTTTATTAATCTTTAATAATCTCTTTCAGATTCAATCAATTCAATTTCAATTCAATTTCAGATTCAAAAGATGATATTTTATAAGAAAAATACTTGCAAGCTGCGTGAAAATCTTCTTCTTTTTAATAATAGAAGATGTAGTATTTCATTTATACACATTTTTTTCATATAGTTATGATGTTAAATGTTATAAATAGTTGTGTCACCTAATAAGTTTTCTTCACGTTTAAGTCTATGACACATACGATGAAACGCAACAAATATTGTAAAACTAAATTATTTCAGCTCTAACTGCTGTAATTGTTGTTCACAAACAAGAATGTGAGAAAACATCTCACTGCTATACGTGTTTTGTCATCATCTCACGTCAACATTGTAGACAAGTTTGCATCCTGGTTGGAGACGAAAAAAAGGAAAAATTGTCCTCGCTGGAATAATTGCAATGCAGTCGAGTGCACGAGACACAGGAGGCACATACACCGTCGTTACCATTTTTGCACCGCAATCTAACCTTTCTTGTACTTCGTATCTCTCAGCTCGGTGAACGTAAAAAGGCGAGGGACAGTAGATCATAATGAAAGAAAAAGAAACCTTACAAGCAAACACAACAATTTTCATCTGTGCACGACCGTTAACTACAAAAGGGTTGGTTTCGTTCACAGGACGACACGGCGATGATTCGTTGCTTGCGGTGTATCCTGTGTCTGCCGCGCACTAGATTACTTTTCCAAGTGAATGCAGTGCTCTCGTTAATTATTTTTTCATCATTCAACCACAAGTAGTTGGAGAACGCAGGGACGCTACACGTCGCACCAGTGCTAAGCTATTTCAACACCAACCAGGTGCACATTTTCAAGTGGGACATCACTCACCACCATCATTGAGCTGTGCAAACTGGTCGCTGATAAGTCGTCTGATTCTTGCAGCATTTTTTTCCGTTTTGGTTTCGCAGCATACTAACATTTCGTTTTAGCTCCTGCACCATAGATTAACCTCCTTTCAGCATACACGAGCAGAAAGACAAAGCGTAGAGGTTTCTTCAGATGAAGCTAGTGACATATTTTGCGCGAATTTTCTGAGGGTTTGGCATTTTACGCTTTCGTGTAACAGTCGTCCTTTCGTATTATTTTAAGTTTTGCAAAAGCATGAAGTTCGCTATTCTTTATAATTAAAAATATGTAAAGATTTAGCAAGTTCTTGGAAATTAACTTCCGAATTTCAACTTCCGAAAGCTATATGTGAATGGAAGCTTTTTTTGGGATTCCTAGGACTTCAGAAGTTAACTTTTTCCTTATTTTTTAATGTCTTTGAAATACAAGGTATGATAAAAAAATGAAACTAAAAAAATCTAAAAATATCTAAAAAAAATCCGAAGAAACAACAAGAACACTTTTAAGGCTGAAGAATTTTGATAAATGTTTTTATTTTTGTATCTCTATACAATCACTGCAAAGACAAAATTTTTTTCATCAACTATACCTCCGATAAAATGCTGCCGTTATGAATGAGTTATAAAAGGTGATGTTGTGTGAAACACTTGTAAGGTACAAAACATCCCCTGGTGTTCAACCTTTCATCCACTGGTACTGTCACGTACCTGCGTAGAGAGCCAAACTTCTCCCTGTGGACGTATTAAGTGCAATAAAAATAAGCGATACACACAGCTGGTTTGCTTCCGTGAGGTTGACAACGACACGGGCCCAACGGTTCAAACAGCATCGCGATGTAGCAGTAACCTGTAACGTTGCCTGGGTTTTATTTTGCTTGCATTGTATTACCGTGCACAAGCAAAAACAGGAACGATTTTTTTTTGTTGGTGAATGTTTTAGTTATGGAGGAACATGAAAATGGAAATGATGAAAACATTTCGACTAGAACATGCTATCGATTTAATAAATTCTTCAATATGCTTTTCCGTTATAATATGACGACTTCTATAACTGATGACTGCATACTGTTTTGTTTAACATAGAACATTAACAATTCGTTCCTTAGACTCTTGCAGTGAGATTCAATGCAGTGCACATTGGAACTCAAATCAACGTTATTACAATGAATATATAATCAAATTCAATCAAGATCTATTGAAGAATGAGACAAAAAAGTGTTGCTGCTGAACCCCTTCAATGAGACTGTAACTGCATTAGCACTACCGCACAAATAATACAGATTACCTACTTAAGATCAATTCGTTTCATTTGCACTGATCGTCTTGTTGTTGTTTGCAATGAAACCCATACAATGATCCAAACAGCCTTGATTCTTTGCAAAACAGATAAATGTTTGCTAGCTCTACAGCTTACAGAAAAATCCAATATATGTTTTATTTCGCACACTTCGCTACAAAATGGTCCACATACAAGCATAAATTAGTGATACACCGTCTATAACTGTTTTTGCTTTGATTAATTGGCTTTTATGACAAGTTTCATCAAGTTTGTAGCATTATCAAGATTTTAAAATACAATGGTGAAATAAATGCATATTTTAGTACTTGTCACGTCTGGGATTGTTTCAAGTATCGTTTTGAAAATTGTGAGAAAATTATAATCAATTGAAAACATTTCATAAGTAAACAATCAGATTTTAACTCTGTTCTCCCAAAATGCTTAACAAAGGATTGCTTCATAAGTTTTTACATTTTTGTTTAACTATTTATGCTACTTTTTTTATTTTCATTTTAAAAATTTTGAAAGATAAATTTGTGTAAAATGATCTTCTAAAACCTTTTACAAAGAAAAAATAATGTTTGATATTACACAAAAAATACTTTTCTTTATTTCTCTTATTCTAATTGAAAATGTATTAGCCAACGACAAACTTTGTACTAAAATCCTGAGATATGTTCCGAGACTGACTGGCAAACCTTTTATAAATTATGTAACTATCATGTTTATCATGTTAAAATAGAGAATATATGATACATTATAGTATAGTGTCACAATGTGAAGAAAAGATTCACATTGATTATGAAAACCTCATGCAGGAAAATTCATTAGTTTTTAAATTGCCAACTGTTTTCACATGATCCAAGAAGTTTTTAAAAGCATTACTACAGTTACATTTTGCTAAAACACAACATTCCACAAACTCTTGTATAGATCAAAATATTATTTTATTTTTAACGGTTACAGAATAAGTAGAATCAATTAATTACACCAACATTTTAACTTAAGCGACTTCTAAATTTAGACACATTCAGTTCAGTGTATAGTTTTATCAAACAGATTCCAAAAAATAGCAGTGTCGCATCATTTTTTTTGTCAATAAAGTTGAAAGCAGTTAGTATGTATAAACAATATATAAACAATATCCAATCCAAACAATACAAAAAATATCCAAATATAGCCCAGTGGCATGTAAAAATTGTCCATGTTCTTCTTGAGAAAGAAAAAATTACAACGCTGTCAGATAGGATTTAATATTGGCATTATTTTGAACCGGTTCAAATCACGTACGCTGGTGGAATTTTGTATGCGATGCAGCCTGCTGCGGCCTCCACGTTGATGGCGAGGAAAACAACAAAAATCGTACGAATGTTCCAAACAATGTTCCAACAATGTGTGTGTGTGTTTTTTTTTTTAAACTAACAACAAATGTGGAGCGAGATGTTTCAGCAGTGCTTAAGATGAATAAAATTAGCATACGCTTATCATACGTTATGCTACCGTCGAAGGCTACCGCCGCGTGCTGCCTTTGTTTTATACCTTACAATATTTGACCTTCCTTTTTCTGTCGCTCGCCTGCGAAAGCAACATCCAACGTCGCAACAACGCATTGCCCGAGGAGTCGGGGCCACTTTTTATCTTTGAATATTTTCCATGAATTAACAACACGACACCTAGCATATGGATAACAGTAAGACGTGTATCATACGTTAAAATACGTCCAAATTACCTTAAAAATGAAACAAGTGCTTTTAAAGCTCATCTTTCCACACAGAGTATGGAGGTACATGCAACAGACAAACAAGATATCTTTTATCAGCACGACAAAATTTTATCATGTGTTTTCCCAAAAATGTTTTGGACAAATTTTGAAATCAGGCTTTAGTAATTTGTTGTCTGTAAGAATTTATTGAGAACGTATCAATAAATTGTAACATGTTCAACATTCTGAAACTTTACTTTTTATGAAATCGGCATGTGTCTTACTAGTTTGGTTCATGAATAAATGAAGAAATGCTTGCTAACCGCTTACGGTACAGGCAATCATTCAGACAACCTAAATTTCTCGCCACTCAATTCTCCCGTCGTTGCGAAACGACCTTCATCCAAGGGACATGGAAAAATGTGCGTAGTCAAAATTGGCTTCTATTTCGATTTCACAGATTGCCCGACGAGATCGATTTTATATTCCTTTACAGCTCCCGTTTGACTTCAAAGCAGCATCAACATAGACGGAACCGAAAACTGCTTACAATTCTCGTCCCGTTGCTGAATTGGGTGAATTGAAATAAAAAAAATAAGATAACAGACACACACAGCAAAATAAAATATCAGCATCGAATCACAAATCGCTAAATTCTTGAACAAATATCCTGATGAGGGAAAGGAAGAGAAAGAGAGAATGAAGCGCTGGAAACATCAACATGTCCAACATGGTGCGAGATAGAGTCACTTTAATTGAATTTACCGTTGACAAGGGTTTGATATTTGGTGTCGTTTTGGATAGAGTTTTTAGAATCAGCTATCTTGAGCAAAATTTCGTCTATACATTGAAATTCTTGTAGATTGTGGTAAACGTTTCAAACGGTTTTTATGTTTAGAAATGCATAGTAGAACATCGTGTTAGATCATCCAAGTTAATTTTATGAAAGTGAAGAACTAATTTAAAATTTGTTTTTAGTTTTTTTGAAATTTAATAATCACTATATTGTTGGAAAAAGGCGGCTAATGTAGACAATAAGTATAAACGATTTTGAGGGAGATATGCATATGAAGACGAATATTTCCAAAGCTAAACCTTTTGTAAGAATTAGAAATAAAAAAAAATACAACCGTGTTTAGTGGTTTTCAAATGGAAAAATAAACATATATAAATGTGAATAGCGATAAAATTGCAACCAGAATGATCCGCTGAAGTTTATTTTGCAATTGATTTTCGTTTTATCCATCGTTTGGCGTCTGATTTTTGATGAGGAAATTTATAATCATTTAAGCTTAAATTGTTATTTTAACAAACTAAGTTAGATAATTTTTGTTCGATGAGCAAACATTCGTTGGAGTCAATAATAAAAAAACAAGTATTACCAGTATTTTCCACTAAATGACTAACTCAAGTAATCATTTTCTTTGGGTCAAGTGAAAAGATTGTATACAGTTTCTACCCATCCAATCAGTAATTTATGCAATAAGAGTTTATGATATTGACAAATGGCGGCCTTTGTCATTCTATACTCTCTGTGTTCTGACAAAAATAAGCAAAAGAACTGCCGTCACCTCAAATAATCCTTACAAACTGTCTGTTGACTAAAGCGAACATTTCGGCAAATGATGATTTACTGATGCCTTTGTTCTACGATCAACACGATTATCACCGCCGATTCCGTTTTGGCCTGCCTTCGCAATTATTTATGCTTATACCGGGCAGCGTAACCCGCGCAACCCGATTGCGTTTCGGTGTATTTCCCGTCCGTCCGGATGGTGCAGCCGGAAATAGATGGCCGAGATTTTTCATCAAATTGCTCCGGTAATGTTCCGCGGACATTTGGTTAATGATCGGTGCTTTGTTATCGCATATCCTTTTGCATTTGCGTGGTGTCGACAAAGAAAAAACGACGCATTCCATTTTGCTAAATCTCACTACAGGGAGGCAAATAAATGCAAAGTGCGCACTGCGGGACGAAGATAAAATATTCGTCGGTATTTGGTGCCGTAATAATTATGCGTTCAGAAATAAATGTTTACGGCGCTTGGGTGTAATAACAGTTTTCTTACAACTCATCTGGGCCATCGAGGGAGTGCTAAGATTGTTTCAAGAAATCCCTGAAGCATCGTAAAATACTAACTAAACACAGAACGAATTGCGCTATCTTTCGGCTGGATATTAATATTTATCTATGCGCCGAAGAATGAAGGCGGTAAGCAATTAAGCCGTCAAAGTTAAATACAACTTGTTGCCCGCCATTAAGACAAAGCCATCTCTTAATATGCAAAAAGGGGCCAAAATCAAAGGAAACAACGGTACGAGCTTCTTCCGTGCTACTGACAACGTGTGAAAAATAATAATAAAAAAAAACACTCTCATCGGACCCTCCACATGCCACGTGCTGATACACTTTCTTTGAAGAATTTTTTGAGTGCTTTTCCCACAGAAACCGCTAGCACGCGCCCCGAGTACCGCACATTTTCCCTTGACAGCACTTTGATTTGCATACGAACATATTTTCCTCCGAAAAGCACTAAAGGAGCAACGGTGTGGAGCACTACAAAAACTACCACTTCCATCAGGTGGCAAAAAAAAGATTGCCCTGATAGACGACGACGACGACGACGACTACGGTGGGAAGGTTCATTCACATTCATAACTTTTGATGCAGCGCCGGGTAGGCAAGCGCTAGCATACAGTCCGCCCGGTTATCAGGGCTCGGAATGCCAAAAAAATGCCAGCGGTCAACACCAAATATCGGGCCACGAAAATAACCAACAACGGACCGAGCGAAAGTGGCCGGGATTGACGATGCCGGATTGTTTCCCGGTGGTAGTCTGGGCTAATTTTGTTTCTTTTTTTTCAAGCTGCAGCAGACAGACACTGCCGCAAGGTTCTGGTTCGGCATCGCATCAATGTTTTTTTTTTTTTATTGTTGCTGCCGCTTGCTGTCTGTGAGCTAATTTTTATTTAAAAAGTTCCGCTCTGTAAATAACGTTCTTCACATTCAGTTCTCTCTCACTCCAAACACGAGCACACACACACACTCACATACGCAAAATGTTGCAATTGATCAGTGTGTATGCAAACTTCAAACAGCGATTTCTTTCGAACGCTCCGAAATGTATGTCAAAGCCAACTCAAACACACACATACACATACGAGCGGCGCCACCGCTGCCTCTCGTGCCGAGGGTGGCCAGGAATTTTCACACGAGCATTTTCCTTTCCAACCAGCAAACAAACACACTTGGCGTACCGCCCTCGGGTAAGCGTCGGTGGTGGTGGTGGTGAAAAGGGGCTCTATGGTTAAGGGAAAGCGCGTCAAGTGAGGGAAAATGAGTGTTTACCTCGTTTTTGTGGTGATGGCAGGTTTGTTGGTAAAAGCTGCTGTTGTTGTTGATGTTGCTGCTGTTGGTGCTGGTGTTGGTGCTGCTGCTGCTGCTGCTGCTGCTGCGATGTCACAACAAGGACATGCGCATTCAGCACGAGTATAATGAACAGAGCTTTTATCCATACTTTGCGCGATCTGTGTAAATTATTCACTACACTTTTCGATTCTTGGCACAACATATTTTTTTTTGTTGGTCTACACTGCACTTTCTGCACTGGCCACCCTGCACGTGGAATCGGAAAACCTAATCGTGGCTGACAGGGGGATGGCGAACAGGACCAATACCAAACGAACACTAGCGTACCGGAAACACAACCACGAGCTGCACGCTCCCTCTCTCGCAAGGGACTACGGGCTCGCACGGACTCACTTCAAGCAACGATGACGTTCACGGTGCTGACATCAAAACAGTGAGCGAACGAACCTTAGGGATGAATGAAAAAAAAAAACGTACACAACGCTTCACCTGGGCAGCAGTTGCCGCTGTACCGAGCTCATGGAAGTGCGCACGGAAAAACAGGTACTCCAAAGCCTACTTCTTGGGCAGCTTATTGAAGGGTTCGCACGGAATTTGTTTTCACCCCACCGAAACGCACACACTGACTCAAACAAACTCGCACCAACACTCGCTGCAATCGATGCTGGGTTCAGCTGGTTGTATTAGCTTTTCCAAACACTATTTCCCACTGAGCGATGGTCCTTTTCGTTGGAACCTTACGCAAGGGTTGGCTAGTGCAAGGGATGAAGTTTTCGGTGTCACATGAAGCCTTCACTATGTGTTGCATTGAATCCGCTGCTACTTCAATTCGAACCAAACACGGATTCTAAACACTATCCGACACACACATTGCTTCCCTTGCTCCTTTTTTTGATGCTGCCCTTGTGCTAGGCACACACTTTTATTCCGCCTGGAATGATCGCAAAAATCGATGGTATTTAATTTTTTTTTATCACGATTTTTCTCACACACCGCAAACTTTTCTTTACGGTCTCCGAATGGCTGTACCGTCGCTAACGGTAAGTTAAATCGATGTGTATTTATCCTTGGGCACACTTGAGAACCGCCACGATCCGAGTACAACGCGAAACTGAGGCCACCGAGCGGGTCGGCTCGGCACCAATTGGAAGTATGCTCGCGTTCTTGATTGGAAAATGGAGGGGATAATTCGGTCACAATAGCCTTTCCACGAACTCGTTCGTGTTTACGCTGGAAGTCTTCAATCAGTGCGCATGATTGTCTGGTCGCTAAGGAGAGGAACAGGAGAACGAATTCTCTACAGCTGATAGAAACGCTTGGATGAATCGTAAACAGCATGTAATGGCATGGGAGTAGTACTAAAGAACTATTTTCGTAAACCTTTAGAACATGCTACAGAATCTTTATTACTCGAATGCATAGTAGCGAATTAATAGTCCAAGGGAGATCTCTGATAAGGCAATCGCAATTCTCGCCTATTCTATGGACTAACTTTTGCTGCAGTGCCACGGAACGGGTGCTAACAAACCTTTAAACTACCGCACTGTTGAATGAGAATCTGGCCGTGCGCGGCATTGTATGAAAGCAAAACTTCCGTTAATGAATGGCCAAGACAGTGCGAGCCGATGGGCGTATAAGTGAAGTACCCGAAAGTTTGGACGAACCTAACGACGAAAGCGAATATCCTCAAGTATGGGTAATTATCAAGTTTGACAGAGATGTTAGCGGTTGTAAAACAGGCCCAAAAGAAGCAAACATTAATTTATTTATCTACTCAGAACCCTTCGTAGTCGTAGATGGAGGAAATTCAGTGAATTTTTTCATAGCAATTATAAGGGTAGGTATTTCAATTGTCCAATCGGCCCGATCATCTCTTGGAGAAAATGGTGCAATATTATTAAGATTAAAACGATGTTACGAGTATATAAATAATTTTTTTTTTATAATTTTCTGGGCATTATCCTAAACCTGTTTTGGTATATAAAACTTTAGGAT
Source organism: Anopheles farauti (assembly GCA_000473445.2). NCBI lineage: Eukaryota > Metazoa > Arthropoda > Insecta > Diptera > Culicidae > Anopheles > Anopheles farauti. Next base: position 895,336 of record KI915051.1, on the reverse strand, counting down.
TTGAAATTGGTTCTCGATTTATGATAGATGAAACAATGTTATTGGAATTAAAGAGAAAATTCCATCTGACGAACCATTCTCAAATACATAAGTTTCCTATTGTGCCGAAATTAATCTCCATGTCCATGAGAAGTGAAGAAAAAAAATCATTAAAAAATTGGCTAAACACAGTTTTCCGACCAAACGGTTTAAAACATGTTACTCTAGAAAGAATTGTGATATATTTCGGTAAGTTTTATTTTAACTAAATCCCGTCTTTTCCGACGATTATATCAACATGTAATAATGTAATTTCAATAATATGCAATACGATGGGCACATTGGTTTAATTCACGCAAGTATAAGTTTATTTCCTCTTTCTTAATTCAAACTGTTTAAAGTCTCTTCTTTGCTTTATTAACCAGATTCGGGATGTGCGCGGACGCACTTCCCGGCTACCAAAAATTGCGCATACGAGTTATCCACATGAGGGATAATCGCAGAGGTCAACCCAACCCAGAGTGCAATGGTCAGGCCTCGCACTGGGGGAACCGCCTTGGTGATCACGGTAACCCCTATGCCAGGTAAGTATGATTTCTGCTGGTCGAACGCACCCTCCCTAACGACAGTGCGAATGTTGTGCTAGCGATGCATAATTCGCTATTGCTTGTACGGTTCATCATCTCTCTTTCTGTTTTCTGTTCGTTCGTAGGTAGCTTCCAGTTTGGGAAATCAGCTTACCGGGATCGATAAAAGATAGATGACTTTGAATGTTGGGTTTCTGGTGCAGGTAGGGTGCACAAAATTGAGATTGAACACATAAGGATATGAGTTTTAGAATTATGGAGCAGTTACAGCACACAGAAAACATAATACTCTGTTTTGATAATAATTTTCCATATATTTAAACTTCCAGCATCCTGCTTTCTATTTCGGTCTGTGTCTGCTGTTTTGTTTCAACAAACATATTTCGAAAAAATATTAATTATTTTTATGCTTTTTGTCGGCTGAAATCGGAATTACCAGCGAGTTGGCAGTATAGCAATATTCAGATGAATTCATCATAATTTATTGTATTGAAATGAACCGAATTAAACAGGGAAGCTTTCGGCAAAGAAATATGCGTCTTACATAGCTACTGAGTTACTGACTTTCGTTCCTGAAAAGGTTCCATTAATAGTTTTAATGTAGAATAAAATTTTCTCAATTTTCTCTGCACTAAAATTTGTTGCTTCCAATGTTGGTCAAATTCCAGTAAACTGTCGTCCTTTTTTATATTCTTTACACCAATAAAAATTCTTTTAGGACAAATTGGTATGTTTTTATATTAAACACCTAAACATGTAAGCTTAGTTTTACACAGCAATTGACGAGAATAACTAGTACATATGTTTGAGATATTGATACAAAAAACAACACATTTTATCAATCATAAAAAAATGTTAAGTACATAATTTTTCAACTCGCTCTTTCTTATCCAAAGTCATTATGTATATTACGCCTGTGTTTGTGTGTTGCAACCATCAACACCAAGAACCGGTGTTACGTACTTAGCCAACAACCAAATAGTTCCTTATGTTATTTTTATGTTTTCAGCATTAGAACTTGACCTAGAACTTTAGGAATGGAGTAAAATTTCATAAAAATCACCAAATTAAAAGGAATTTTTCAGATTCCGAGGTATAAAATATCATAAATTTTAGCAATACATCGAATTTTTATCGAATTTTTATATTTTTAACATTTTTAAATCGAATATCTTAATAAAATAACAAACCCACTTTTGGATGCAAAAAAAGCACACGAAATGAAAGGAACTTTACAAATCTATATTTTTCGATATCGATTTCTCGAACTGCACAAATCCCTATAGTTTATTTTCTGATTCATTTGCCCTTAAAACTATTACAACTATCTTTCTGAAGAATAATCATGGCAAACCAAACGGTAAATTGGAGTAACCTCATTTAAGCAAAACACATTTGTTAAACTACCTGCATTTGTGTAGACATGAATGTAAGGTACTGATATTAAAATGAAACCCTTTTATACGCTGATGCACTGATTCTACGTGCTTCTTCTCCAAATCTACGAAGAAAAATGTATCGAGCAAGAAAAATTCCTTCACCGTAGTAATGGTGAGCAGGTAGCTAAAATGTGTAGAATTAAATTAACATATTTTTCCGGTCCGTTGACTAACGCCGTAGTACAAGAAAGCGACGGGAAGACAACTCTAGCGTCGTATCCAATCCTCGCCTGTCGGATAACTTTGACAAGGGTTTTGCTATAAGTAGACTAAGGTAGTGTGCAGAAGCTACACAACGGTGGCTACAACATCATGACATTGCCTTCATCTTAATCTCACGGCATCAAGCAACCGTCCCGCCCCGTGTGCTGCGATAAATAGTGGGAGTCATTTTGCTAAAAACAAACGCAATCTGCTATTTGAAAAGGATAACATGCTTTTCGTCCGAATGGGCTGCTTTAAATCCTTTCTCGCATTACCTTGGTTCGGTTGGCAGTACCGAATGCCCAACGCTAAAACGCCTTTAAGTCGTAGCATGCTTTGAAGTTCTCTTTAGAACTGCTAATGATTTAGCAAAGGAAATGATTTGATTTGTTATCCGTTTTAAAATCCATTTTAATTCAATCAAACGCATAATCTCTTGTGAACTAGTCAGCAGTAAACGATTTTCGATCCACTTGCCATCACTCCGCTTGTTCCCCCAGCATGACTTCAGGCAACAATGACTCCGACCACAAGGTCAGCGTGAAAGTGAAAAGGACTACGAACGAACGGTGTCGCTGACTTGCGATGCGAGTTTGCGATTTATGCGCTTTATTTAGATTAATGTAGCCCGGCGAGAAGTTAATTTGGGTGGTAATTAAATTCATCGCCATCGTCAAAAGCGGACACGGCATGCTTCCGTCCGGATACGGACGTACCAAACGTAAAGTTTCCAAATGGTACATCATGAGGCAAGCTCATTCACGCCGTGGTACGAACCGAGATCAAGCATCGGAGCGTTCGGTATTATCCGTGATAGAGCCCCGTAAATAATCTTCGGTGCCGTTTTTGGTAATATAAACAAATGCGTTCGGGAAAGCTTAAGGACGGCAGACTGCACTTATTGGGCTTGTTTTAAGACCCGAGAAGTCCAAAGTACATCGGAATGTGTCACGTACCTTCCTTGAGTTATGATCTTGGGGCATTTGGGCGTAAGTAATTGAGTAAACATAACTAAAATCATGTTTATAAACAGATTATTTACAATTTGTTTTAAAATATATTACCGTTGATTCTTTACATTACTTAATTTTTCAAGATACAAACTTAATTATAAGAGTTACTTAAACGCCAACCCTTGCTCGGTATTTAAAAAAAGTACTAAAGCTTCTAACTTATTTAATAAATTCATCAGTTTATTGCATAGTCTTTCAAGTTTAGGTTGATTGGTAGTATTTAATGGAAATTAATAATAGACAAAACTGACCGTTCGGTAATATTCAGCCACATAAGATTCACTCTAAGCCTTATTTGCAATATTCATGTTAATAATTGTAATGTGCTGATCGTTGAACAACCTTTTCGTTATTTGAAAACTATTGTAAAGTTTCCAGCGCATCCGTCTTTCGGCGTACGCAGCGACGTACACACATAACTTACTACCGGGCTTTGATAAATTTGTGGGTAGTTCTGAAATCCGTTACTGCAGCCGTATCCGTATCCGTCCCTCAAACGGTTCCCTTCAATCCGTTTAAAATATTCTACAAACAGACCAGCGGTGGCTCAACAACGAATCAACCAAACGCCAACCGGTTCGAGTCTTTAGCTGACCAAAGCGAGCCGCTGCTCGGGCAGCATATCCTTCCATGGCCTAAAAACCAACCGGTATGGAAGTAAATAAATTAAACTTTTATTTAAATTTCACCACAGTTTTTCGCTGCACGCGCTCGCTCTTCGTTTTGGGCGATATCTTTTTTTTTATTATTGTTTCCGTTCGTGCAAAACGGTGCACGTGGTGCTGATGAAACACCGGAAGGGTATCGTTAGCTAAGCCAGACGGAGCTGCGTCGGCGGGAAAGGGAAAATGGGAAAAACTCGTTATTTAAATTGAATTAAAACACCACAAAACTATACATAAAGTTTCCATCCAGCCGCCGGGCTGCTCCAGACTACAGGCGGACGAATTTTCACGCTCTACGTTTCGATGCGATGCGTTGATTTAATAATCCTGAAGCCCTGCCTGCCCGTGGGCATCGTTTTATTTATTGGCTCACATATGTGACACCGTGCGATGGCTTGATTATGGTCAGCTTAGAAAGTGCGATTATTTTTATCTGCCAACTTCAACTGGATGATTGCGTTGGATGAATTTCATTCGGTGTATTATATTTATTTCTTCATTTCTTTATTAAATCATCTCAAAAGCCATAAGTCTTATTGAAGAGCTTTCGCGCCAAAGGTCGTAATATTTTGTTTAATCTTGTTTGGTCTAGAGTACAAAATATTACTTTTTAAAGTGGAGGAAATTATATGAGAATCGTTGTCGTTGAGACATTATTTGAAAGAGGCTTTAGTTGAAAATACTCGACTCTGCTGTAGAATTCTAAATATTGCCCATGAGTAGCGTATGCCTATGAGTAGCAAAACTATTTATACATTCTACAATAGAGTCTAAAAATGACGAGCAAAATTTGGTCAGGGAGTTGATGGCTGATGGTGATGTTTTATCAACAAACTTAATGCCACCTACAAGGATCCCACTGATAAATGCTGTACCAAAATCGCCTCTGCAGAATCCGCACAGCTTCCCAATGATTTCTTCGGGAGCTACTAACGTTTATTGAAGAAATATCGAAGTTTACATTTTATTACAGAAATATTGACATCCGACCATTATTTTACTCTAGGGCAAGAATGACGGTAGCGGTAGGTTGACGGTTAAGTGAAAGTATCGATCGTGACGATAGACAGATCCTAGACTTCGTGGACGATATCGACATCGTATACGGCGGTGTGTAAAGCCAGCAGAATTGGACTGATGACCAACACGACAGAAATGAAATACCTGCTTGCCAGAGACGCGGACCAACTCGAGGCAACAGAAGAGTTCTGCTACCTTGGTACGATCGTAAGTTCGGATAACAACATGAGCTGCGAAATCCAAAGGCCAATTGTTAAGGATAATGATGTCTGATACTTTCTCGAAAAAATCCTAATATCCAGAAAACTCTAAGCCGACCCAAAGTGTACTATACATATACTCTCCCAATATATCTCTTCCAGTGAATGGAAGACTCCAGGCTTGTTCTGAGTGACCTGTAAATTGATTGGTGACAAGTCGCAGTCAGCACGACGTCCCTAACGTGAGGGAGTGAGAATACTTATATCGAACAATAATTATAACATAAATCAAACAAATAGAAGAGGACAACATTGCTTCCCTGTGGGACCCAAGATCTACTACTAGACGATGCTTAAGTGGTACTACCAAGCTTAACACAATAAATCGGATGTAATTGATTCAAACCAAATTAATCTACAACGTCAACCGAGATACCTACGCCTGCCAGGTTTGCCCAGTAACAAGAGAAGACTTTTTGAATTAAATCCCGCTTTGCAATTCTATAAGACTTTACTTTCAGCTTCCGGATCGTCGTCATTGTTTCTGGTGTAACATAAGAAATCGACAACATTATGAGGCATTTTTACTTACGGTCGTTCTAATCGCAGATTGCTTGAGAAGGCAATTGAATGAGTAATAGAATATTGTTTCACACCGAAAACATGCTTACAAAAGCAGCAACCTGCTCAGCTATCTCGACCGTGTGGGATTGCTAAGAATTAATTTCATTCCCAGGGTTTGATTCTTTGGACAGCATAACGAAAAGAATTGATAACATAAAGCGGTAAAGTGTTGTAGTGGCACTAAACCTTTCCACAAAGAGAAGAAACATACTGTCACACATATTGTTCGAGATCGAATTTCCTTACATCTTACACACAGTGGCGATTGCCGTGCATTTAGCTTGCCTTCCGAAGCCGTCGTAATGGGCATTGGGCAGCAACTGAACCGAACGTGTGTAAGCCGGTGTGTCGATTGTGTGTTTACCATTATGTTTGCCCCGCTGAGAAATCGGTTGTGGAAACAGGATTACCATCTGGTTTCCGTTCTGTTTCGACGAGCTGTCAGGAATCACATGCCATTCGTTCCTTCCGGGCATCAGCAAGCAGCGTACGCTAGGCGAACGAACGAGCCAGCGAAAGAGTCCTGAAGGATTGGCTTTGGTAAGCGTGCTTTGACCACGATCCGGCATCCAAATAGGTACGTTCAGGCTGACCTTGTTCCATAATGCGGGCACCCGACTCGACTCGTGGTTGGTGTCGGTTTCTTGTTAAGCTTAATTATAAATCGTACCGTACTCACCCACCGGCGACCCACCCACTCGTAGACCCAGCAAACTTAGGATATCACTTCACCCAAACCAAAGAGGTCCAATCGAAAGCATTCCAAACGCCAGCCGATGCAAATATGTGCGCATGCATTTGATTTCTGCTTCCATTTGCATGTTTCAGTCATATCAGCAGGCAAGTGGGAGCGTGCAGGTTTCGACTTTTCAATTTCCTGCCCACAAACGCATGGTGCTCCGAGCTTTGCACTTCCCTTAAACGCATCCACCCGTGTACCATCAAGCAATGATGTGTCAGATACATCTGTTTGGATTGGACTTGCAAAGGCAAGTAGGTTTGATTCTTCTTTATACTAAGTGGTAAATACACTCGTTTAACGTTGATGCAGCATGCATACCAGTGGGAAAACCAAAATTGTGCTTGTTTATTGAATGGGGGAGGGGGGTGAAGAAAGAGGTACGAGAGATGGATTGAAGCACGTTTGTTACAAATTTATCCCAATATAAAATGCTTCTTTCACAGGGCATTATAGCCTTTCAACGTATCATCGGACAAATTGTATGTTCCTCAAACGCTTCTCGGGTTTTAGTAGGCAGACTCATTCTAAGGTAATTTTTAAGGTTCATTAAACATCTGAACTAATTCTGAATAGTACCAACATTCGTAAATAAATTTGTGAGGCAGAATTGCAAAGAAAGTTTTACCATATGGCAACAAAAACCTTCGTTTAAAAAACGTTTCCCATATCCATTTGCAGATACACTCGTGAGTTAAGAGTCTAATAAATGTTCTAAGTTTCTAAAATAATAATTGATCGTTTGCTCAATGGAGCAACGCAATGAAGCAAAAAAACTGAAATTGTAAACATGAGTTTAAAAATACTTTATTTACGCTTTTAAAAATTACGGACAACATCATTTTTTATAATATCATTAAACTGAACACCGTTAAAAACTGTATTTCTGTTTGAAAAAAGGCTTAATACGATGTACTTAAATGCTAGAGTAGGATACAGAGTTTATAAAATCTTAATTTTGTTTTTATAATATGATGTAAGAAAGATAATTTTCTTCTATGTAGAATTATTGCCACTACAAGTTTAGGTTATGCCTTGATAGTTATTTGAAAAACTTGCCCAAAATTAATGCTGTTCCTAGGAAAGATACGAAACTGTTTCATTTTAATTTAATTTTCGAAACTTTTTGTTTATCGAATAACTTGTTACAATAAATTATCTTAAGCGTGAAGGTTTTAAGATTGCATATTAAAAGAGGCCAAGAATTTCTACATGTCATTGCACTATAGCTCTGATAACGATACATAAGCTCTCTATACATATTTTAAATATTATTTAAGCTTTCTTTTTCACAAATATTTGTGATTGATTCAAAATGAATCTTTCAGGAGATAAAAGTTTTTCTTTACGATGAAATCTTAATCTTCACAATTATTCTGATTTCGAGCTGCAACTGTATGAACCATTGTTACAGGACAGTAGATTTTAATTGAATTTTTCTACAAAATTGTTGTTATAACAAAATAACAGGGTTAGGTTAGCATATTTGAAAACCTTATGTATTTTGGAAAAATGATACCTGCTGGCGTTTGGAACAAGTTTTAGACTACGCAATTTGATTGGACATAATTTGCATTTGTCTTAATTTAGATCAAATAATCCTACAATAAAAATTATGAAAGCACGTATATCAGTAAGAAGTATTGTCGATTTAAATGAAATACTAGATTCTATTATGGTTATGCTACCTTATAGAGAGATTCTGTTAGTTTTAAATGAACCTATTATATAGGCTTTAATAAGTCAGTTAAGTTATGCACTAGTTAATAAATAACGTTGAATAATCATTATTATTATGTGTAGTAATAAGTTGTAATGCTAGCAAGCGCAACGACAGACGAATCGATTGAATTATGTTGTTTTCAAACATCAGGCAAAGATTGAGGAATAATTCGATACATAAATAAATATTTGAAATAAAAAACCCAAACAAAAACAAATCCGAAACGGTCAGATATGACTAAACCAGTTATGATATTTAGCACTGAAAGTGAAATAAAGAGCAAAAATCATCGTTTATGAAAACGGTTTCCCCTCCTCCCCCGTCCTAGCTTGAATCGGCTTTCGCACGGAATTCGCAATCATACCTAACTCAACATTCGTTCGAGGGATAAGGTTTTAGTGGCAGTACGTGCCGCACCAGTACGGACGACCTTTGCCTGCGAGCGTAAGGTTAACCGTAAAATGTGCCTTGCCTGTTTAGATCACTGTACAGGTGTCGACCGGGAGGTGTAACGTGTTATTTTACGACGAGCGCGGGACCGGCAGCTACATTCCCAAGGGATTGTTGGGAAGGAGGGAGAGCGCAAACTTCCCGGGTCCGATGAAAAAGGCATCGTTATAGAGATTTGTGGAAGCATTTGAGATAATTTATCGGCGTATGTTTTACCTGATTGAAGTGAATTTATTTTACCCTTCCACGACGTTCTACAACGACGGTGCCAGGCACGTTGGTTTACTGGCACGACGGAATTAGACGAATCGGGTACTGTGTTGTCACGCTGTTAATATTTTATGGACGATCGTCGTTGAAAGAAAAGTAAAAGTAGAATGAGTAAAGGAAACGGATATGTTCCATACACCAGTGATGATCTTTTCCTAAATGTTTCTTCAAGATACTACAGGGTTGATTACGTTCTTTTCTGAGTAAAATGATTGTGAAAACTTATCTCGTTTTCGATAAGCCAGTTTGTCCGACGAAAGCTTTTACGGAAATTAGCCTAATCTGTTACATCGGGATGAAAAATATGTGTTTTTCAAATTCGGCTCGAAGAAAGCTTCTCCAGCGTGCCTGTGGTGATGGTAAAAAATGTGAAGATATTACAGCACGATGGAAGCGCTATCAATCACGCAAGTAAACCCTCAACCAAAGACATTGGGTATGCGCGCCAACTGGTGTTGTGGTCGTTAATGTACAAGTAGAATTTGTTTGTTAAAAAAGGTCGAAGATCCTCGAACAAAAAATAAACGTCAATGCAAATCTCCTCATAGTTGACTCTTATGCTGTTATTAGACGAGGGAAAATAATGTCAGATGGTTTTGGATATTTTCTGTCAAACTGGGCTCCGGCGCG